>JABUQX010085752.1:17500-22500 GCA_015478945.1 Trachelipus rathkii
TAATAATATATATATATTTAATAATATATTATATATTTATATTATTATATATATATATTGATATATATATATATATAATATATATATATAATAATATATATATATATATATATATAATATATATATATATAATATAATATATATAATAGTATTAATTATATATTATAATATATATTATTATTAACATAAATATATATATATATATATATATATATATTAATATATATATATATATATATAGTATTATTAATATATCCAGAAGAATATAGTAATTAAATTAATATAATATATATATATATATAACTTATATTATATATATATATATATATATATATAGTTTCAAATGTTAGTTGGTTATTAAAACTTAAAAGCTCTTTTAATAAATAAAGTTAGCTTAGAGGTATATATCCTAATTTTTATCCTTTTGGTCAGATATGGCATGTAGTTTAAAAGTTCTTTTTACACAATTTCTTATGGACTTTAATTATCTTCTGTATTAGCATTGTAAGAGCTAGATTTATAAAAGTGTATTTTTTTTTGTTAAGAGGAGGTATAAATTAAACATTAATAATTAAACACCAAACCTTATAAAATAAATATTTTCATACATAATATCAATCACCCACGGCAAGGAGAATTAGTCCATAATGGCTCTACTTATGTTATTTTCTGTCATTATTTATGAACTCCAGCAGAGAAATGTCGAAAAAGTTCGATGTGTCACAACTAGTTTCACTGGAAATATTATCCAACTAACACAATTTTACAAACATAGCAAAGATTTAAGTTCTTCTAAAAGTGATAATTTGATGTCTAATTAAATGTATCATTATTACTTTTAATGAGATATAATAACATAGTATTTTTTCATTTTTGTGATATACACCTTTTTAAAATATAGGTCTCCGGCGGAGAATGCAAGTGTAGACTAATTGCTCCAAGAGCTGGAGCGGAGATCTTTAAAAGTCCGGAGGAGGAATCCATAAACACCATATAAAAGATTGGAAATCAGTTAGAGAGTTTAGTCTCACCTTTATTTAACATATATGCCACTTTAACTACCTATCTCCGTCCCTATCACGTGTAACCCCAATATGATATCAAAATTTATCACAACTATATAAATAACTAAAATATAATATGGTTCAAATCCTCTATCTTAACTACCCTAGTTTATACCTTTATATTCAATAAAAAATACTTTTTATATTTATTTTCTATACAGGCCTAATAATATAATATAATATATAACGTTTATATTAAATATATTATATAGTATATATTACTATTTTATTTTAAATATTCACTCGACAAGTATTGTTTAATAAGTTATTTATATATATATATATACTGATTGTGAGTGGGATTTTTAATAATATATTGAGGCAAATAGTTATATATTATTTAAGTGAGAGCGTATATTTTTTCTGGTTATTTGTTATTAGAGTATGATATTATAGTTGTTGTTTGTTGTATTTGTGAGTATTGTTGTTTAGTAATTGTTTAGATTTAGTGAGTTTAGTTGTGTTATTAGGTTGTTTAGTTTATTAGTTGTTGTGAGAGAGTATATTGTCTTAATATTATATATATATAATATTAATATAATATATATAATAATATAGCTATATATATGCTTATATAACAATGTATAATCAATTGATATTATTAAAAAATTATACAAACTACATTTTTTTAGTATTCATATAACAATTTATTTATTACCTTAATTCAACAATGGTTTCACTATTCACCTATATATTATATTATATCCTATATAAAAAAAAAATAATATTAATATAGTACAGTTAATATAGCTTCATCACTATATATATTCATTACGTACTATATCTATGTCTCATTAATTATAGTATATATATATCTATATCTCTCTTATATATATATACTTCTCTTTATCTATATTATATATATATCTTCTCCTTATATATATATATACATATCTATATATATTATTAATCTCATCTCTCGTCTATCATCCTCTCATCTAACATTACTCTATTACATCTTCTATAATTGCCTATCCTATTTACTCCTTATTCGATATGTACAGTATACTAGGGGTGGGTAAAAAAATACAATGTGTATATCCCTATGAAGGAGTCAAAAAGTTCCTATTATTATATAGTTTTTGGGCCGTATTTTTCTAACCACATGAGCCCTTAGCAACGGAAAAATAGAATTCACAAAACGAGATGCTCCCCTAGTTATATTTAAAAACCAAGCTACAGTCGTCTGTTTGTAAAACGTACACAAATTTTACCTAAGAATATCTCTGTACACAACTTTAAATCCTTGCGAGTAACCAATAAACTTGTGCACTATTCGCTTTGTTCCTCAAAAATGTATATTTCTACCTTTATAAGTGTCATATCAACACATCTCACAAGGGAGTATACACCACTATTAAATTAAAAGCACAAAAAGAGGTAATACTGATAATTTGTGCGAGGGAGTGAGAGAGAGAGATGTGTCGTTATTAAGTATTATACGCAGAACAAAACGCGCGTGTCATCTGTGCTTGATGAATATATAACGATGAATCGTATTTTTTATAAATTTTTTTCTCGCTTAGCGATAAAGACAAGAAAACGCCGATGTCGTATATGAGACGAAAGGTGTGAGAGAGTGAGTTTAATTGCGTTCGTAACAAATTATAAACAGTTTTCTTAATAATCCTAGGTATTCAGTATAATATAATATATGTATAATAATTAATAGATTATAATAATAATTAATAATATGATAATATTAATATATATTACAAATTAAGATTAAATTTAAATATATATATATAATATATATAATAATTAAATTATATATATTTAATATATAATTAATTAAATATATTTAAATATAATTATAATATATATATATTAAATTAAATTAATAATAATATAATTATAATATAGTTAATTAATGAATAAATTAATATTATTATAATTAATATTAAATAAAATATTTAAATATATTTATTTTAATTTAATTTAATTATAATTATTATATAATTTAATCTTATTATTATTTATTAAATATTTATTTTATTATTTATTTATTAATATATTATAATTTAATATATATTATATGTATTATTTAATATATTAATATATATTATTATTATTCATATTATTAAGTATATTATTATTAATTAATTTGTCTTAGTTATATATTAATTTTTTATTCTTAATATTAATTAATTATTATTAAAAATATATATATATATATTAAATATATATTATATTTAGTTTAATATATATATAATATTATTATATATTATTATTTATATATATATTATGTATTTATAGATTATTATTATTATTAAATTATTATTAATTTAATTATATTATTTAATTGATTTATTTAATTTAATTATATATTTAAATATAATAATTTATATGTATTTTTAAAATTATTATTTAGATATTATTATATTATATTTAATTATTTATATTACTATACATACTTACATATATATATATACTTATACTATATAAAATACTTTAAAACTATTAAATTAAAAAATAACTACTACTAATCATAACTATTAACATTAAACTATTAATTATATATATATATTAAATTAAAATATTTGAGGGATAGAAACGACTATGAAGGAGTATTATATAGTCCCATAGAATTCAATTAATTATTAAAATTAATAAATTTAATTATAATAATAAAAATTATATATATATAAATAATTAATAATGAATTAAATAATTATATAATATAATAATATATAAAATATAATTATATATTTAATATATATAAATACTCAGGTAATAAGTACCAGTTTGGTTATTTTATTCACATTAAAAAATCCAGGTAAAATTTATTTAACATATTTTTTCATATATTTTAATATAGCCCTGTTCTACTCATACCTAACTACTAAAATACTAACCCCATACTGACATCGTCCTACTCATATACCCTCATATATTATATACGACTGTTACCTCTACTACCCCCGTATACCCATTTACTGTATATAATAGACTGTCTCCTACCCCCTGTAACATCTACGCCATAAGCTGGCTGCTATTCCTTATAATAATTAATATATAATCACCTAATACCCTATCTTCCGCTCTGGTAAGACGTTTTCACCACTATATTCACACTATATTAGTGATTAAAAATTAGAACTTAATGCAACTATATCTCTTTATTATACTGTACGTAATAATCAGAATATTAGTATAACAATGTTGTAATAATAACTTATTGTTGAGTCTGAGATGCAATATCATCTGGTGATAGATCTCTACTGTACCGGAACATTATTTTAAAGATCCTCGGTCATGCGTACATTTCAGTACTCACTGGTGTAATTCTCTCTAGACGAGTGAGAACTCTCCTATTCTTAAGGTTTACTTTTAGCTTTCTAACACACACTGAAAAAGTTTAATATATATTTCTTTTATAATAGAGACTAGTTCTGAGTTTGACTTTTCTCAATTAATAACTCTGAGACACGAACTATAACTCTCACATCCGATATCAGTACGTGTGTTAGACCTTATTAATTTCATGTATAGACTATTGTGACCTTATATTCTCTTACTAATCATGATGTTTATCACTATGAGAGAGAGTGAACTCAATCTGACCCAGATTTTAATGTACGACCAATTAATTTTTGATCAATCATTAATCTTTAATAGGGGTTTGATAATCCAAATGATATCTCACTGCTTAAAAAAAAGCATACCCTATCTTTATAAATTATAGAAAACATACATTCATTTAAAATTAAGAATATAGAGCAATGTAAAATTAAAGCATATAAGCTGTTACCATGCAAGCAGTTCCACACAAAAATTCTTCTCCTCTTACCCAAAAATTCTAATATTGCAATCAACCCATAAATAAGTCATCGATTATTGCCAAATGTCTCCAGAAGACTTAATTTTGCTGTAAACTTTCAATCTGTCTCCTTCGAACAAAGATTAAAGTATTATGCAAATCGAAAAGTAAAAAAA
>JABUQX010085753.1:0-31288 GCA_015478945.1 Trachelipus rathkii
TGTATATTACAGGCAAAGAATACACACACATACATGTTCACACACATATATATACATCATCATCATCAATAATATCATCAATATATTATATATATATTATATATATATATATATAAGCATATGTTATTATTAGTGGGAAAGGCTGTTACTATGTTATGTTAAGTTGCTATATTATGTTGCTGTTATTGCTATAGGCATAGTTATGTTGTTACGTTATTGTTAAAAGATACATATGTTAAGGTTGTTGTTGGTTATATATATATATATATATATATATATATAATATTTATTATTATGCTATATATAGTTATATTATATATATTACAAGGTTATATATCTTCCAGAGGCTAGCGTGAACCTTTTTATGGGTAAGCTGAAAATACTCTTGCTTCACAAATCAGGAAAGAATTACATATATAGCATATGAAGAATAGCAATATTGCAGTATATTACTGGTTGTTATATTACATACATATTGCTGTTATTATTGCTGGTTGCTGGTTGCTGCTGTTGTTGGTTAGTTAGCATACATATACAAGGCTGGGTTATTGGTTGCTGGCTATTGTTGGAGATATTTAAACATTTCCATATATGCTGGTTGCTGCTATTGTTGCAGCACATGTTGTTGGTTATTGCTATTATTACATATACATATATATATATTACATGTTGTTATATATTTATATATATAGATATATATATAAAAAAGTTTCCATTCTACGGTGACCAAGTATGCAATAAATGCAATATGTGTGTGTGTGTGTGTGTGATATGAGTAGAGAGGAGAGAGAGAGAGAGAGAGAGAGAGAGAGAGAGAGAGAGAGAGAGAGAGAGAGAGAGAGAGAGAGAGAGAGAGAGAGAGAGAGAGAGAGAGAGACAGAGAGACAGAGAGACAGAGAGACAGAGACAGAGACAGAGACAGAGACAGAGACGGAGACAGAGACAGAGACAGAGATAGAGACAGAGACAGAGGCAGAGACAGAGACAGAGACAGAGACAGAGACAGAGACAGACAGACAGACAGACAGACAGACAGACAGACAGACAGACAGACAGACAGACGATTTACAGACACAGAAAGACAGAGAGGTAATCATTCTCTGATGAAAGTTATAAAAGACAAGCCTCATTTTATCATATTTTTTCGCGTAATTCCAGAACTGATTGAATTTGACTTCGTCGTCGTTTTCTCTCATGTGGGGCCAGGCATTTCTAGCCTCAACGCGCTCTTTGATCTTGAGTTATGGACAAAATTCACTATTAAATATAATGTTGCTATTTGTAAATATTCAATTATATATCAGTTAATTATTAAGAAAAAAATATGTAGCAAAATAATAGAGCCTTTTGGGACACTGCGCCACATATATATATATATATATATATATATATATATATATATATATATATATATTAATATATTATATATATATATATATATATATAGTATATATAGTATATATATATATATATATATATATATATATATATATATATATATATATATATATATATATATATATATATATATATAAATATGTAAAATCATTTTAAATTTAGTCTAACTATTAAAAAAATATTAAGCATGAACTAGAAAATTAGTAGTTCATTAATAAATACTAATAATAAGTTTCTTAAAAACCTATTACTAATCGCTGAATCTTTAAATCATATTTCAATAATTTCTTTAAATATCATTTAAAACTTTAAAAGAAAAGTTTCTAATGAAATGTAACATTAAAACCTGTTCACAATTATCCTTAGTTTAGTAGTATATGAAATGGTTTTATTTTAAATTCAAATCACAATATTATTTTTATACGCTTTTTTTTTTTTTTTTTTTTTTTTTTTTTTCTTTTCGTATATTTAAGTACTGTTATTTAGTGTATTTTTTTAAAATAAATTTCTTATTTTTTTTTTTTTAGAATTTTTTAACAAGCAAAATTATATTTTAGAATTATAAGTCAATTTTATTTAATATTTTTTTTTTTATAAATAGTTTTTCTTTCTAATAGATTATAAAATATTACGTAATAATTCATAATATATCATATAATATATAACATTTATTTAGATAATAGATTTCAGATATATTTCTTATTTGATATCTAATAAGTATTTATTTATTAGTATTTATTAGTATTTATTTCTTTTTACCTATTTCTAGAAAATAAAAACATGACTTTGGGGAATTAGTTATAATATTTGTATTATCGAGTAAATTTTTATATCTAAATTACAGGCATTTAGCAAACAATTTTTTGGAATAATGGCACTAATTATATTTTTTTAATACATCAGGTATTGGTTCTCTTTAAGCTTTTTATAAGATTAATTTTTTCTCCATTCAAATGAAAACCTGCACACTGTTCCGCCACACACGCAATATATATATATATTGGATATATAGTATAGTTATATATATATATATATATATATATATATAAGTTGCTGGTTGTTGGGAGAATATACAGCAGTTATATATATATCTACGTTGTTACATATATATATAAGATAATTATATATATATATATACATATATTACATACATACTATAGTTATATACATAAAATATAATAGTTATATAAGATATATACATATATATATATATTGCTATTATTATATTATGCTTATTAATATTTATTTAGTATAATCTATAATTATATATTGCTATACATATTATATATGTTATATATATATTATATACTATATATATATATATATTACATATATATACATATATAAGCATATTTTTATTATATTACATATTATTACATATTATTGATATTATTATATATATATATATATTATGTTATCATATATATATTTCATATTACATATATATTATATATTATTATTGGCTGGTTGCTATTGATACATACTGTTGTTGGCTAAGCAGCTATTATGTTATTACTGGCTGCTAAGCTGCTGCTATTGCTGCTGGTTGAGCATATGAAGAGCAGCGTTATGCTATTGTTGTTATATTATATGCTGTTATATATGTCTATATACATATTACATATTATTATTATTAGCAGTTATTATTATTATTATTATATATATATTATTATTATTATTATTATGCTATATATATAGTTATATAGTGCTATATTATTATTATTATTATTAATATGTTGCTATATATATTATATATGTATTATAAGTTATTATTATTGGTTATATATTATTGGTTATATAACCCACAGGCGGGTATATATATATATATATATATATAAGCAGTTATATATATATATATATATATATATATATATATATATATTGTTTCAATTTAAGGAGTTTTTTCGCACTCGAACTCTGCAGTATATTTATTTTAATTTTAAAACCAATTTTAATTTAAAAATTTTAAAATAAAGACAAAAGACAAAATAATAAAACACATATTATTTAAAAAATAATGAATTATGGATTAAAACGTCTCAACCTTTTCATCAGAGTGTTTTCGGTTATTTTCAAGCTAAGAATGAAGTAGTAATCCATGAGAAATCCCAGTCTACGAAAGTAGGATAAGTTGTTAAAAACTATTTTTCTGTGTGTTATTATAAACTACTGAACCTGCCAGACGTAAATGAAATAATTTGAATTTTTTTCAATATGGTTTGTTATTAATTGCATCAAATTCTAAAGATCAAGTAGAAATATTAAAATTCGGATAGTTTTTAATATGAAAAGATTCAATCAGACAGTTGAAGTTCTTTGATTTAGATTTGAAATTAAAGAGGAACCGTTCTAGTTTATTATATTGTCTTTTATGATGTTTTTAGAAATTGCATTGTTGATATTTCCTCTTCGGATGTCACAAATATACTGCTCAGAACGTAGCTCTAATGTGTTAAAGGTTTACCATAGCATGTTCTCTGATCGGCATTGCATGATTTATAGTATACTCTCCTACAAGTGGTACTTGTGAAGAATCATTGTGCACAAGAAATCTAGCGAGTGCACTAGTAAATTTAAAGACAAGATAAACGGTAAATAATTTATTTAACATAAATTTCATATTTAAGAGTTGTCCTGTATATGGTAAGACGACACAGTCAACAGAATGTTAATGGGCATTTGACTCTGTATTTCCGTAGAAGCTTTGTTTAGCATTGTTATATTGTTTTTTTTTATGAATTCTTGTTAATTACTAAATTAGAGAGTAAGTGGAAAATATGTGATTTCTTCATCTATATATTTAAGATCGGTATTTTGTACAGATCTTAAGAAGGTATTAAACATGTATTTCTTTACATAGGTGGGGAGATTGGAAAATGAATGAATCTTTTGTGACAAGAATTGGTTTTACGGCATATTTTGAAATGTAAATTAGTCTTTTTGTATGATGAGTTAATCAAGAAATGCCATTTTATTATCTGACTAAATTTCGAGATTGAATTTAAATGATTGTGAGACGTTAATAAGTTGTGTGAGGTTATTAAATTGTGTGAGAAATACTGTTATAGGAAAATTGTTAAGAACTACCGCCAAAACGTCATCAACATATCTATTCCAGGAAAATATTTGGTTAATAATACTATTTCTGGGAGTAGTTTGTCTTCATAAGATTCCATGTATAAGTTTGTCAAGACTAGACTGATCCTACGTCCCGTCCGGCACCGAAAATATGTCTGTAATATTTATTATTAAAGAAACAAAGGTTTTTGTTGGACGCAAATTTCAAATTAGTTTTGTAAAATTTCTTTGAGGTATTGAGAGGGTCGTGTTTTCAAGATATTGACAAATATTTGAGTGATGGAGTTATGGGAATATTAGCGAATATACTTGCAAAGTCAAAACATATAATATTATGTTTGGATGATATTTCGTGACCTATTAAGTTTCAGAAATGCTGAGTATTTTATTTTGCTTTTTTGCAATCTTTAAAAGTGAATGATCACATGTGATTAAAGTGCATAACTCTTTAACAGCTAAGAGATATAATATCTATATCATTCTATTAGTACTGCCATACAAAAATCAAAGTATCATCCGGCCAAGTACAATCACTCAAAACTATTCAGCCATGTCAGTCATTTGTCTGGGTAGGTTAATACTCACTCAATATCTAGTTATCAAACCTCCAGAGAAATATATGTTATATAAATGTATTTAAGTATCCATACGTCACATGACATAATTAAACTATATTACGTAGTGTTAGTAACGGCGCGCGGCCTAGAAACGAGCCCGTTAATATTAAGCAGCTGCGCACCAGAAAGTAACTAGACTACATATTAGTACTAATCGATGCTACTGAGTGAAACCTTATACATAGTACTTCCTAGTGTCAGTGATCTCACGGTGAGCCCAACACTAAATCTAGAATGGAACGATATCCACTCAAAAGCATCGACTTCAAATATTGGAACGTGTGAAAATTGGTGTCATAGTAATTAGTAGATGAAGTACGTTTACACATTATTGAATAAAAGTGGCGGGTGACGCTTGTAATGAACGCATTTGTTGATTGTTCCAGTGCAGAAATACATCCACCAAACTATTCATCGACCTGCAAAGACCACTCTAGCAAATGGTGATATCTTCCCAAGCTACCATCCGGACAACCACCGTTGCCTAGGGTTATAATCACTTTCATCTGAGGACAGCTGAATGACTATAAATGTCCTCGACTCAAACGGGAATCGAAAAACGTCACCCTACCCATAACCGTGATGGCTTGCCGTTCTCGCTTTGCTTTCCATCTTCATTCATCAATACCTCTGCTCTCTCACTCTTTCTTATCATCAACTGTCTCTGTAGGTTTTCATTAGATGCAGTTGATATTATACCTCCATCCACCGTATGTCAACTCTTTACCAAAACCTAAGTCCTTATTTCTCCTTATCACTTACTTAACTGGATTCCTATCATCATGACCCCCCCGTGCCATTACCGCGTTATTCCACAATGTGTATTTTAGTATGAGTGAAGGTGGTTTGTAATAGATAACACATTTTTCTGCAGGAGAGTTATAAGGAATAGAACTATCCATGCTCATCAGATAACAAGAATCTTTACGCAATGGGCATTTGGCAAAATCGGGAAGAAACCATCGGAAGGACTGTCATATATATTACTGGCTTAATTAGAAATTTCGCTGGGTGTGAGGGAAATGCATATAAAAATTTCATATCACTTCTTGCTTCAAAATGGAAAACACATTATATTAGTGTCCAGCCAAATGGTAAGAGGAAGGTAGTTAAGGGGTGCATAGGATCGCACTCAAAATAAAAAGAAGGCCTGATGCCAAGGTGCCGAAGTACTTGGTGTTGTGAGCGATGAATGACACCTGAGTACCCTGAAAACTTTTAATTAAATGATATCAGTAAAAAAGAAAAGTATAACGCAATAGGATAACATATGTGGTACTGCTAAGGACAACTAAGAAGTAAACAATTCACAACCTATGTACAACCAAATACATCCACTTATTTCATCTTCTGGTTTTGTGCCCAAGTATATTTATTTTATAAATTAAAATAGTATCTTTATTATTTACGCAGTTTATAAAATGAATGAATAACTCGCAAATAATAATTTAAATAATTCAGTTGTAAAAATGTAAGTGTGGTATTTGGTACTTACGGATATTTCAGCATAAAAAATGCGATCTTACTCATTCCCTATGCTTCTTGACCAGCAACTTCCTCCTTACTTTCCATGCTAATGTTTAGTTTACTCAAAAAAAGGACAAAGAGAAGGAAGACACTTGGATACCTCTAGGTGTTACTTAAGGGGTATCTACTATAGTCAATAAAACGCAACACGCAAGTTTCAACCAATATAATATATAAATTCAAAAAAAACAAATACATGTATACACTATTGTGCTTTGATCACAATGATTTTCCAGAAGATAAATAAATATATATTATAGTTGATTATAGTTTATGATTTTCGAATGCCACAACAGTACAGCTAATCAGGATCAAGACGGGAACCATTCGCGGAGTTGACCAGATGTAGAGGTATCTAATTTACAAGAAGGAAATTACTTGTAATTCCAAACACGATCATTAGGAGCCTACCAATATAAAATATATAGAGAGGTATATATTACATCGAGAGACTTAAGAATGAGAGTAATAAGATATTGGAGACATAATCAATTACTATTTAAATATCTTGAGAGATTATGAAGAAGACGCACGCACAACTTAGGACACCAATAATCACTGCTTCAATGTGACCAAGTCACTATACAACACTTAATAATAATTATAACATAGAGTCAGTTTACAATCTTCAGAGAATCAGAATCGCCAGCAGAGATAAAGAGATAGAAATCTAAATACCACTCACATCTGTAGATTCAGATGTGAATGTAACATTCATAATTATGTAGATTTAGTGATTTCGCGCGAAAGATGAGGACAAGACTATATTAAAGCCAACTCAAAAAATTACACTCAAAGTTAATACATAGGCAGTAAAGATGCCCCACATTTGTACATTTTCTTAGGGCAGAAATATATAAATAATCGAATATTTGGTCAAATTATAAAGATTGACGGACACATTACAAAAATAATCTATATTTAAGCTTGGCATTCTTCAAGTAAGTATCAAGGATTGGTGATCATCGTGAAGAGGACATTAATAAACTGCTCAACAATACAATCAGTTGGCAGTCACTTATATCGATCTTACAAAGAACGAAATGTTAATAGGGCAGGACTAATTAGAAAGAAACGATTTGAGAATAGAAGAATAATATATTGAGTTGACACAAATTAGCGACTTAAGGTAAATGAATAACTACAAAATTGAAAAATAGACCCTCCGCATGTACGCGAAAAATACATCTCAATCATAGTCGACAAAAGTATGCCAATCACAGCCAAATCCGACTCCAAGTGTGAAGGTTCTCCCCTCAAGCATCGCTTACAACAATTAGAGATAGTCCAGAGTCTATATTATGGGACCACCTACGAACAATCAATTCACTGGGAGAGTTGAAGAAGCGTGACCATGTATACAAATTCTTGACATGGGATCACTCGAGTTAACACAACATAGTTAGCAAGATACCATACAGTGAAGTTACATCTTTTGGCGTCCAGGAGTTGGACGATAGATCTTTGGTGTGTTCAAGTCTCTATCAGTTTTGCTTCCTACACCTGATTTTTAAATACTTAAAGACTAAGCCCGGAACAAACTCTCTCACATCCGTCCATGTGTCGCACTATCTCTGATCCTGAGAGAAGAAATTTGCAGTTAACGAGTATTATTAAGTGTCAATTTATCATTTAGACAAACTTCCGAGTGTCTTCATTATATATGGTCCAATGAACATTATATCCAAATGAACGAATTGCTTAACAATAGCAAATATGATCTTACCTCTTCCTAAATTATTTCAGGGGACTTCAAGTCTCAATTTTGAATTGCGTTTGCTCAGAATGATAATTTAAAAGACCCACACTTTTTATGGTCTCCGTCAGATACATCTTTGGCTGCAAATGTATACATAATTTTAAGAGATACAGTCTTCCACAAAACCATTTGGTCTTAGGGCTGTCTTCGAGGTAAATCAAAGCGACGAGACACGAAATTCGAGGCTTCATTAATATTATCCAAATGTAATTTATATATATTGGTTCATCTGCATGGTAAATAGCATACCTATTAACGACATCTGATTCTCAATGTGACATCTTCATTAAACTTAAATTCACATGTGCTTTTATGAAGTGTTTGCATGCCAAATTGACGTTTCGTCAGAGGAGCGTGGACGGCCACCATGGTTCCTTTTGCTGTGGGTGGTATGAGCCTCACAGCGTTGAAAGAATTGCCTCCTTACCTCACTCATACGATCCAGTATGCTGGTGACCATATTACTTAATACAAATGTAACAAAAAATATCCGTTTCTGGTCGTTGTAGCTATCTGGGCCATACATCCGTTAAGGGGTATAATATATAGAGAGATATGTTTCTATAATGTGGACTAGCAGGCACGAGACATTATCATATATTATATTATGGATATATATTATATGCAGATTATAATATTATAGATTATATTGATATTTATAGTTTTCTCTTATTGGCAATAACGTAACTTACTAGTTTTTATTATAGTTATCAAACAACGGACTTAAAATATTTATAAATAATAATATTAATTTAGGAGCATTTCTCATTTATTTAGTTATAGAGTTAGTCTAGTATAACATATTAATATGTGCCCATGGACAAATTCTTTTACTGGGACCTATCGTCCGCTCAAAAGCATTCTCAAAACAAGTCAATCCGGTTAAATATGCCGTCAATCTCTCCTCTTGATTTCATTCTGATGGGTTCGTGTTTTCTTAATTGCTTCAAACGTGGAAGAGAGTGCCATTCATCTCGAGTCCCGCTCTTAAATGATCTCATTGTAATCAATCCTAGGATGATTCTGGAATTCCTACCTCCTCCTTCCTCCTCACTTCTCCTCCTCCTCCTCCCTCAATTCCTAATGCTTGTTAGCCTGTGAGTCATCTTAGATCAGTGCACATGGTATCTCATAAATTTATATGAAACGTTAAATAGAATAGTGGTATGCCCGGATTGGAGTCGTTCCTACCTCCTTAAATTTTGATGAGGAATGTGCTTCTACTTGCTGACACCTACCCCTACGTTCAACATATTTATCTTCTAATGGTCTAAATACAACATCATTTCACTCACTCACTGTGTTGGTAACACGCACCATGTCCTCATACCTATTCCGAAATAAATGAGCCGCTCTGATTCTTTATACCTATCGCCTATATAGCCCCACTGTATCATCTAAGATCTTTGATAACTCTTTCTCAAACTCTCATTCTTATACGCATTACTGGAATACAAATTTACTTCTTTCCCGGATATTACACCAGATACAGCTATTACGGTGCGAGCTAAACGAGTCTACTGGTACGATATACTTCCTATAATCTAACGTATTAATGTAGTTCCGTCACTTAATAATACATAACGGGGAGACTGCGTGGTTGGTACGCTTGTACAATATAAATATAGCTCAAATCTGACCGGGTTAATGCAACCAGGTCATACTGCTCTTCACAAGCTACCCACACCTTGATGGAGTTTCCTCTCTTCCTCATGTGCGGCTTAATTAATATTTATTGTTCTTATCATATCAGCAAAAGTTAGCCAAAGCTAGCGTCTGTAAATCTTTATAGAGTAGTGCCCGTTTCTTTTTTCATGTATTATCATTGAAGTAACCTTCACATAGAAGTGAGTGTGAGTCGTATCTTTCCTACTTTTAATTCCTAATACATTGTAAATTACTCTAGAACAGAAGTAGATCTACGTGCTACACCAACAGCTAAGAGCTCCAGAACATTTCACATTTTGTTATGCGTGTGATATTATGCTAGTTCCTATAGCACATTTCATCCAAAAATTGTTGAAGGGACGAAGTATTGGAATTAACAGGCTTCTACTTTGGTAATGCCAACGAATCACTATGATGACTGCCACTTCTGCGTGGTGAATATTACAAAATATGAGAAAAGGTAAAGGAAGGCAACCTCTTCCATACCCAGATATTCCCCCATCCAGACCCCAGTACCTCATAATGAAAACTACCCTATACCTGCACCACACCTTCAGTAAATAAAATTGTTTTATGACAAGTCATGACATATAAAAGAAGAAACATATGATGCGTATACGGGACTCGAAAATCACTATGCTCATTTGCGCGCACGATGACTATATTCAGGTATATCTACTAACATGTCTACCCACTCTAAGAATTTACCTATCCCGCTTATAACTTTCCGGGAATTTCACTATTCCGGGCTGGGGAGATCATTAGAATATGGATTTTTCAGGGTTGGAGTGAGGTTCTGCTATAAGGATCGGGTAGAAGCTATATCACAGTGAAACGAGGTGAGGTAGAATATATATAACTCATATCCAAAACAACCTACCTCACTATACTATAAACTAACATTCTACTAATTTTCCTATCTCTTTCGACTCGAGGTTTCTACTCAGACTCGAGAGCGCCACACCACCTATCATCAAGTTATATATGCTTACACGTTTATAGAGTATCTCTTAAATACAATAATTTAAACCTCACAGTTCATAACTAAGTGTGATTGCTATAGAGGGCGGCCTTCAAAGACAGCGAAGCATAGTGGAGCTTAGCCATAATTCGAGTGCACTACAAGAGTGAGTGGCTGGACGGAAGCGTAGTGTATGAGAGCCACGATATGAGAGACAGATCAGCCTGCATGCACTCACATACGCTCAAGAAATATATTAGACTATCACCGCTAGATGTCTCACGGGATTATTATTACCGTTACATGTGTGAGATGCACATAGTGTACTACTATCACAGAAAATACGAACGGAATGACTCCTATATATAGGACTCGCAGTTCAGTTCGCCGGTGGTTAGTCACACTCCTCACCACCGACTTTTAGATATATGATGATAGCTCTACACACACAAGCTGAGACTAAATTAAGTTGGCTTTTTCATGCATCTTTTAGTTAACATCAAATTACGGGAGTGAGCAGTCTGATATTATCTCGATCTATGGCTCATCTTCAGCTAGTTTCAGGTTGACTAGAGGGGAACAGGGAGAGCGATCAGTCTATCCGAAGTACCAACCATCTGATACAGAGCTGAGCTGCAGTATGTCTAGCAGAGGATGAGTGGCAATACTGAGAATATCTCTCTATGGAGATAGTGGTGCCTAGCGAGACTGAGACACCGAGGATGGCTTCTATGGCCTATCATTGAGGATGGCATGCCTCTTAGCTCTCTCCCGTGAGCACCGAGAGCGGTAGCGAATTACAGATAACCATCCATCAGCTACTTCCTGCTGAGAATTTAAATCCTCCCTCCTGACACTGTATATTCTGTCGTACATGGTCGGTCAAAGAACGGCACGTAATTTTAGACTGAAGTATTTGGGGTAACCCAAAATCCGAGAGATATAGGAGCTAGACAACACCGTGAACCCTGGAATGTGGCATATGCCCATGATGGAGGCTTGATCCGAGAACGTAGAGGAGCCTAATAAATATTAGTGTAAGTGAGGCATCAGAAACATTAGAGAGACGCAGATAGAAAAACGATTTTATTATTACTATAAGAGTTATAGGCTACTAGAGCATCAAGAAGTTATCTGGATATTTATTTCATAAAACGAGGGAAAAAAATGCTCATTTAACTAAGAGAACGAGCGTATATAAGCTTCAATGGTATGATGGATAAAAAGTAAAATATATAATTAATAAGATATATCATAAATATTTGAATTTACTAGACCTTTTATTTATTTAATTAATATATATATATATATATAATAATATCATATATATATTATATATATTAATATATATAGTATATATATATATATATTATATTTATATTTATATCTAGGTATAATTGAGATGATTTCACATGCGTGATGGTTATTTATTATAGATAGAGAGGACAAAGTAGTAAACCAATCCTATATATGGCTCACACTACAGAAAAAGTTATAGATTGTCTATACGTTCGGGAGAGTCGCATAGAGCGAGGTTATTAGGACATACACGGACGAGGAGGCAGAGTAGAGCCCTTCTATATATATTCTGTATGTCGGCATCGGAGCGTTAGCGATAGATCATAGAAAAGAGAACATTTATGGATCAGTAGGTTAACATGATCGCGTGTATAGAGAGTCTAGGTAGTTCAGGGCTATATATGATATATATATATCTATTGAAAGCATATTGATATCTATTTATCTATATAATAATAATATATAATTAATATTATATATATAATATATAATTATATTAATATTAATAGCGGTTTTTTTTTCGCTTTTTTCTTAATTTATCTAATAATAGATACATATTATCATAAAAAACATTATTAAATAATATAATATATATATATTTAGCCCGTGGCGCAGGTGAGGTATAGATATGTTAGAAACACAACCATCGGGGGGAATTAGAAGAGAAACGACAGAGGGTTTGCAAGCATCCTTCACAGCGCGTATATTATAGAGTGATTATTTATCTACTCTAGTAGGTCGCAAGAATTAATACTTCGACGTGTGGACGGAGTAAGCTAGGTTTCAGGGCGGCTGGATTTGGATAATGCCGCCTTTAAATGTTCAGGAGATATATTCGAGCTGTTAGAATGTACCACGGGATTACCAAAAAATTTCCAGCAAGGAGAAAACACCAAGCGTTCTATAGAAAAGGTAAACATAGTATAAATATATGACATCCATTGAATCTGTTATAATATAATAAAAATGGGGTGACCGTATGTCTTAATTATTAAAGGTGCGTTTATGTTAAACACTCGACATTGACCTTTTTTTCACTAGTTGAGAATTTATGGGATTTAGTTAAACGTGAATGAAACATGGAGTGAAACATTATTTATAACCAGAGATAATTTATTCAGAATCAACATTTTATATAGGTCGACATATTAATAACACTATAGGGAAATAGTGCCAATGATGGGTGTTAATTATATGTTGGAGGGGGGAGAGGGAGATTATATATATATTATTTAAAAATAAAGTATTGAATCTAGCATTATGACATAGGCACTTCAATATGCAACATGGGTCAAGCTGAAAGGAATAAATACAGGAGTGAGTAAAAAACTTTAAACCACCGTAAGTAATCTTTTTCACATACATGGTTGCATAGGAGGTGGACCATAGCCCATGTCTTATTGTATTTTTGGGCGAGATATATAAAGGTCTTGTGAGCACTACGTGGATTTTCGCGCGGACTACATAGTGGGATTAGAAAGAAGAACCGGGAGAAAAATTGCTTTCTTGTATATTCAACGGACCGCACCATAACATAAAATCACAAACGACCAGTTCTCTCCTTTTCCATCAAGCTGGTGTATAGTGGAGAGAGGAGCTATCCGGAACAATCTCTCAGGAAACTCTACTCAATATCATATTAAACTTGCGTAAGATAGTTAATTCAAGTAACAGTGTTAAGCATCTCCACTGTTTGAACAGGATGCTCTTCTGGAATTTGAGAACACTCTCAAAGACGTATGTAGAATGAGTTGCAAAGTAGACGTGACCTAGATGGTGTCACTTTTGGCATTGGATGTAGATATATGATCACTACATGAACAAATAAATGAGAGCGAGGCTTTCTCTTTTTAAGTCAGTTGTTTCCGACGATCTAAAGAGTAAAACACTCAACTATTACTCGACTGGCCATCTGCTCTCAGAGTAAAACCACAATATTCCACAGAGAGAAAGATTAACATCTCATTAATTGTTCTGTTGTATGTTTTACAATGTGAGTTTATTATTAGTGATCATATGAATAGATTTATATCTCATTATATTATACTATTATCAACACCAAAAGTAAATTAATAATTGGAGAGTTATTTAAAGATATAATTATAAATAGATTATTATATATTAATATATTATATATTATATATAAGGATATATACCAGGTATATATACAGGGAGCTAATATAATATCAATAAACTAATAATTATATATATATACACTTAAAAAATATATGCCTATATATATATATATAGAATTATACCATATATTACCTCATAATAATAAAGAAATACCTAACTAGTAAATATATACACTATATTTGATATTATTATAATAATCCACAATTATCAATTTAATATATATATAATATATATATATATATATATATAATAAATATATATATATATATATATAATATTACCCTAATTAGTAGAGTTAAAGCTAATAGATTCTTAGAAGTAAAAGAGAATGAACGTTTTAGAGTTGAATGAAGTTATAAGTGAGCTTATGGTTATATACTTTAGATTTGAGTAGTTTGTATAAGGTATTCGGAAGTAAATTGATTAAATGATATTAATATAGTAACCTAGTCGAGTGTGAGGGAACTGTGTGGGTATAGTGAATGAAAATTTTATTTTTTTGGAGTATTTGTTAGTTCATATGAAAATAAATTAGCTTCTTTTTCTTTTGTGTTTTATTGGTGTATAAAATTTATCTTCCTTCCTTCACTACCCAATTATGGGATATCAAGTTACTATATCCACTTTTCATGTCATTAGATTATGTCCCACCTTACTCTTCCCTTTAATACCTGTATCCTTTAAATGGATTCTGGGGTGTCTAATTCCTTGGGGTTTGGGTACTGGTGTCCATCTTTATAACTTCCTTCTACTCCGCGGATGAGGTACAAGCTAAAAACCGGTACTTTTTTGCCTTTGACCGGGCCGCCTATGTGAAATGAGGTGAATCCGAAACCTTTATTATGTTAATCACACTGAGGATGCTGACCATGCACTGGGGTTATTAATCCGTGAGCTAGCTTTTAAGGATACTATTAGGAGAATCCATGAGGAGGGGACGTGAAGCAGTTTCCAGTGGGGCTATGTTTACCGAGCCACTTCTACTCATTGCCCACTTCAACACCTAAGATGGGTCTCGGAGGCGGGTTAACTGTTGGTACTCTGGAACTTGGCCTTTTCTGCGGTGTACAAGGCACTCTCCCATATGAATAGTTTCCCCTCATACAATTGTTAATTGTCCTTTATGTCTTTATTTTTTGTTATTTCTGTTTTTATTTATTTGAAGAAGTATATATATATAGTGGTGATTAATTTATGAATACGCCCGGTAATAAATATTCGTTTTCAAAGAAAGGCGAATTTCATCTTTAGTCAGGTCCCCGTCCTGTCATTTCCCTGGCTACTCCTAAGCCTGGACAAAGTAAGGGCTAGTAGAAGAAATGGTTCATGTTTCTCACCTTCTTCCAACAAATCACCATATGCACCATTATCCTGCTTCATCATTTTCCTGATGAGACTGTCATACCCTCTGCCCCTATGTTGCCTCAGGTCTCCTGTCGGCAGAAGAAGCGGGCTTCTCCTCATCAGTTGGACCCGACTGCACGCTACCAAACGCTTCGACCTGATGACCTGTTTCCGTTCTCGGACCCTCCACTAGGTGCTCCCACTCATAAAACCTACCCTTTGTACTTTTATCTCGGTTTGACAACTTCACAAGTCACAACCCCTCACGTCTCGTAGCCATCACATCTTCAGTGACGCGCTATACTACGTCCTAAGTACGACCGATCATCAGGAGACTCCTATGAGGAATTATTCTCTCCCCGTTCGTGCCACCCCTCGACATCAAAATCAGTTATTAGCTTCTCTATCATATTTGGGCTACTTAACCTGTTATCTCTACGCCGGACAATGTCCGCAATACGTCAAAAGGAACAGTGTATGCTCCGGAAGATCGTTCCGATGATCCTGACCTCATTTTCGAACATTTTTGAAAGCAACTTATTCCGGTCACAAATGTCTACCGGTTCCTTCCCCACAAAGAGACTCCCACTGTGTTCAACCTTCGCCTTCTTCTCACTTTTAGTGTACCATTTCCTCTGACCAAGGTGAAAATTGGTTTCAACGTCCACTTAGCTCGTTCATACATCCCGTACCCGAAGAGATACTTCACAAATTTGGCCATCCCCAAAAATATTGCAATCTCCCCAGTTTATCTGTCCGAGGTGTCTTGACACTCTCCACACATCTTGCGAGAACCCGCCTTGCTGCCCGAACTGCAAGGGATCACATCAAGCGTCATCGATGAACTGTCCTTTTCTTTTGAAAATGGAGATCTTTGAGCAGTGCACAATACATAACATCGACAACTGCGAGGCCTCTCGTTACACATTAGTTATAAGCTTTAGCTGCATCTCTTCTCCTTTGCTTCTGCGACTAGGCCGGTATCTACTGCCCAACTTTCAATTCGCTTTCGTGCCTTGCAAAATTCCCTGCTCCCCAGACCGGATACTGAAACTACTACCGGTATAAACATTTCTACTCGTAATCAACTGTCCTCCTCATTCTCCCTACATGATCCGTACTGTCGTTCATCAAAACCATCAGTCCATACATCCATTTCTATGTGGTAGAGTTCTTCTGTAGTTCATACCCCACCCAGGCACCCAGAGTTGCATTCTCTCCGTCAATTTCTGATTCTTTCCCTGCAATGGAAGCGTCCCCTGCTTTACTACTCGATGATGACCCTATGACCAATATTTCATGAAAACATCCGGCTCCAGACGCCCGGATAACACATTCCTTTCCTAGTTTTGAACGCTCTCCTGACGTCGCGCTTATTCCTGCAAGACACCTACCCTTTTCAATGCATCGGGCGGGTGGGATTTCTTAAAATCAATGGCTTCACCCAACCGGCTGGTCTCTCATTGTTTTTGCCCAAAAGTGTCCGTCGACTCGAAGCACCATGGTGTTGTGGAAAGCGATCCGTCTATCTCAGCTATCCCCGATAGTTTACCATGCCCCACTTCTGAGCCTATCCTACCCTCTTGTTTTTTTTTCAATCGATTCTTAGTCATACTGTTATATCTCTATGAAGTTAGCACCGACTTACATCCTCTGAAGTTCCCAAACTTGTGACCCAGGTTCGACCCTAGGACAGAAGTTACGGTTTGATCACTGCCCCTTCCAAGTGCCCCCTCACAGTGAGACTGAGTCCGTCCCTCTGTCCAGGCCCCCTGATCTGGAAGATGATTCGGCCTGTCTCTGAAGGGGTCTCTCCATCAGTGGGAGGGAGCGACTATTCTCTATCTCAGAGTAAACCTACAGTGCTGATTCTCCATGACCTTCCTCTTCCCCTAGGGCCTAGGCTATAGGAAACATCCAGTGACCCTCGCCTTAGATTTTCCCGTACTTCCAAAAACAAAGCTGACGCCCACCGCATTGCAACGATTGTTACAGACCGCACTGCACACTGATCAATTCATCTTTCTGCAATAACTAAGTTTCTTCAATGGAACTGCCATGGTTATTACCCAAATTTTGAAGAATTAGGTAGACTTATTGAACTGCATACTCCAAATGCCATATGCCTCCAAGAACTGCAACTGTAACCGTGCTTTTCTACAACCTTCCAACTACAGGTTGCCACTCACTCTCAAAATCGTGGAGTGTCGATTTCTGTTCCACGAACCGATCCCGTTCACCTATCTTCCCATTCCAACTCGGTTACACGCGGTAGCTACGTTCACCTTTCACTTTGTGCTCTATTTATCTTGCTACATGTTGTTCTTGCACCAAATAAGACCTTTTCGGACTGTTTCTAAATCTCCCTGCGCCCTTGCTGGTTTTGGTTGGAAAAACCCAGCCCAGTGGTTTTTTGGTTGTTTGGGGACTTTTTTTTTTTTTTTGCTTTTTTAAAATTTCTATTTTGTGAAAAATAAAATGATCAATAATTGAATTTGCTTTTTGTAATGTCATTTCAGTATTATTTGACAATTAATTAATAAATAGGTATGAAATTTACAAATTAAACATATAATTTGGTAACACATTGTCCAATTCCCACTGCTGAATGAATGTACTTCCTAATTGGTGAAACATGTGAAGGTAAATGGTATTGCTATTGTTGCAGGTTATTGATAGTAATAACGTAATGAAAAATTATCTTAAGTAAAGTAATTAAGTAATATATTTAAATCTCTTATATTATTTAAACTTCGAACATTGTCGCCATATCATAACTGAGGCTCTGGGAAGTTAGTGTTAGCTACCAATAGTTAAGTAATTGTTACATAGAAACTAGGCAGGCTTGCACTGGATACCTCCCCAAGGAGATACCTCACCAACCCACCAAGTTTGGGTTTTTACTTTTTATGGTGATGGAGAGGATTTAATATATATATATATATATATATATATATATATATATATATCTATTTATATAAATTTAGAGTATTTTTATATTTATATATATATATACATATATATATATATATATATATATATATATATATATATATATATATTTTTTTACACTTGACACCGCCGCTCACAGGCAGAGTCTATCTATGAGGTGTTTGAACGACTCACTGAGTTCATTTAAATGCAATTTCTAAAAGCATGAGCACGCAGCTTTAAAGTGAGGGAGATTAAATTTTGGGAACACAGAAGATGAAGAGAATTCATAGAACAGAGGTGGTAGGAAAGAAGGAAGCAACGCAGAAAAGTCTAGAGTTACTAATATCAACACAAAACTCATAAGCGGACACAGCACCTCTTGTGCTTCGGACGCCGCAAAGGTGGTGGTACGCGAGTGAAAGTTCCTCGAGCACTGCCGCTACGGTACCTATAGAAAAGAGATAAAGCGCACCAACATCGCGCCGCAAAAGATAGAGGGTCAAGTGAACTAGAGCAGGGCAGTTTATAAGCCTTACCTTGACTCGACCCTATCCAAAAGCCGGGTGAAACCAGAGCCCCCAGATATGAGAGCAGTACCCATACAAGGGCGGATGAGACCCTTGTATGCTGAAGTAACTGAGGAAAGAAAGTCACGCAGTCTAAACAGAACTCCCAGTTTCCTTTAGGCCGCCCTAGGTTGGACATAAGCGCCCTTCCAACACTGAGGGAAAGTGCTAGTATTGAGGCATAGAGAATATATAACGAGGGGCGGTCAGCACGAAGCACACCTCAAAACTCGGGGAGGAATGCCGTCCGGGCCACCCGCCTTCCTTACGTTCATAGATTTCAGAAGCCCATACACCCGATCAAATGTAATCACAGGTAAAGGCATAGGACACCTGAGAGGAGAAGGAGGAGGAAGAGGAATGACAGAATAAGGTTGAGTTCGAGGAATATATAGTATATATATATATATATATATATATATATATATATATATATATATATATATATATATATATATATATATATATATATATATATATATATATATATAAAGATATATATATATATATATATATATATATATAGTTTATTTCTACAAAAAATGAGTAAGGCACACTGTAGAAAATTAAGAGATTTTTATAGTAGAGAGAGAGTATATAGTTATATATATATATATATATATATAGAGAGATATATATATATATATATGGTATATATATATATATATATATATATATATATATATATATATATATATAGTATATATATATATAACTGTGTATGTCCAGGTTTTGATCCCTTACAATATGATGTTAAAACCAAGAGTTTTTTACCTCCCAGCCACGATAGGCCAAAAGGAAATCTACCAAGGATTGATAAATAATTTGTAATGCAGAGCATGCACATTTCTTTCATATATATATAGATATATATATATATATATATATATATATATATATATATATATATATATATATATATATATATATATATATATATATATATATATATATATATTTTTGATGATTTTATCATGATTATTGTAGCTATTCTGCCCGATTAATTATAATTGTAAGGATATAATTGTAAAGATCTTAGACAGTGCAGCCAGATACATAACATCGACAACTGCGAGGCCTCTCGTTACAAATTAGTTTTATACTTTATTGCATACTATCTAAATTTATAAAATAATGGAAATATTCTGATAATTTTATAACCAGTGGAAAGAATTTTTACTTTTTTATTAATTGAAAAGTTTATTTAGTAATTTTAATAATGTAATCTAGTTATTATCTTCTAGTCAATAAAATTTAAAGATACATTCATTTGTACTTTTGTATTTAATTTTAAAAATTATTTTTTTTCTTTCTCATTTATTTCAGATATTTAAAAGGTATATCTGTGAAAATCTTGAATAAAATGCAACTAGGCTCACTAATAATGAAACATAATATAGTTGTTATTATTGCATGTTAGTAATTTTTTAAAATATTTTTTTGTGTTGTTTTTTTTTTTCTGGCGAGTTTTTTAATGCCAACCCTGGTTTTAAGGGATTTCGATATTCGCACCCAATGTGGGGTGACTCCGTTACGTCCCCAAATGTTGAATGTCTGCTGGGTATTTACAGAACATCTTTTTGGGATGTCTCAACACAGGCTTACCAACGTTCGAAAGTCTCGACACTCGTACTTCCTCCTGTGTTGACACCTCATTGTGCTCTCTATCCATTGTTGACAGATTTTGGTGGGACAGGTAACCTTACCTTATTAACAGGGGACAGGTAACCTTATTACATCTCTTTACCCTGACCTTCCACAAGCGCCCCATACCAGCTGGCGTTTTGACAGGGCTGATTGGTCCTCCTTCCGAGGGGTGACTCACGTCCCCTGTCTCCTGGCCACTGACGTCTTTTCTTCCCCAGCGGACGTTGTTCTGGAGGTAGCGGATACCCATATCCCTCGCTCTTCAGCGTGTCGTCGTTCTGCTGCATCATAATGGAATGTTGATTGCACTCGGGATACCCGTGCAAAGCTCAAACTTTATATATCTTACAAGAGTACACATACACGGTCCAATCATCCTTTTTAAAGCTGCTGCTGCTCGGTCTCGTTGTATAAACAGGGGGACTAGGAAACAGTATTTTAGACTTCACGTTTTCACGGTCAACTCTTCTACGCCATTATCTTCAGGGTTTGAATTCGTGCGTAAAATTTCTCGCAAGCTCTACAGGGAGTCGCCAACGATCATCAGCTATTGCCCACAACTGTGCGACATCATTTCCGCCCCGGGCATTGTTGCTGATATGTAGGGATATTATTTTACTACTTGCTGCGCGATTCTCTGTACCGAGAACCTTTCTGGTCGATCCGTGACCGCACTCAGCTCCCGGAATTTTCTGTCCCTCCTGGAGAGGATTCTTCATACACTCGATTGTTCACGAGGGAGGAATTTCTGGAGGCCTTACACCTTTGCAAGGATGGAGCACTTGCCCCTGAGGGTATCGTAACAAATGATGCGTCATCTCTGCCACTGCTTCGGCTTTTCTTCTCTTTATATAATCGAATCTGGGTAGAGCGGGTCTTCCAGATTTTCTGACGGCTTATACCATTCCCATTTCAAACCAGGAAAGGACCCTCCAATCGCAGACAACCAACGTCCCATTTATCTAATCTGTCACACCTGTTAGCTTACGATTCCACATGGAGAATGGTTGTTCTCTATAGCTTGCACTCGCTTGACCTTAGGGGCCAACTCCCCTGTTCCTTCAGTCTCTTATGTCTGGTAGATCTTTCCGGGTTCGTTGTGGCACTATGTCTCGTCATTTTGACATTGTCGAGGGATTGCCTCTGGGAAGTGTAATCAGCGTCCAGCTTTTTGTAGTCGGTTTCAATGGTGTCATTGTAAGGATCCCTTCCTCAGTTCGGTTCGTTGTATGTTTCTGGAGTCAAACTTTCATGCCTGGAACGACAGATGCAGCTGGACGTTAATGAGGTACCTTCGTGGTGTGATTCACGGGGTTTTACTTTTTCCGTAACTAAGACGAAAGTCGTGCTTTTCCGTAGAGGTCGTAAGCGGGATAGACGAGGTGATTTGTCTCCATTGCTGACCCTGTTTTGCTCACCCATCCGCCTTGAATCGGAAGTGAGGTTCTTGGGTCTGTTATTGGATGTCCGCCTAACATATCTCCCCCGTATTCTCAATCCTCAGAATCAATCTTCCAATTCCAATTTTTCTGCTCCCAAAAATCAGAATGTACATAAAAGTTTGTTTGCCTAAGGTGCGAGCGTCATGGACACCACTCCTCCTCGTGTGTGTTCCGTCCTTATTGCTCTTTGTGTTACCAACCCCACCCAAGGGGGTCGCAAAGAAATTGCCAGGGCACATCCTGGGAACCATTTTCTCTGCAGGGCTTAAGTCGTGTAAAAGTTATCACGCCAATTGAGCAGGAAAGATATGCTAAAAATCAGTCAAGTTTTAGTAGAAATCAGTCTGTACAAAAAGGGTCAAATTCGGGTTTTAGCCGAGGCCAAAGTAATTCAAAAAGAAATCACCAGGTGAATCACTGTCAGAATATGACAAATTCGTATAACAAGGGTAGTAATTATGCTAACAACATGCAAAATATGTCATTTAATCAATCAAAATCCGTCCCGCAAAACAACGGAAACAGAAGTAGTAGAGACATGTTTCCGCATGCATTTAAATTTTCTGAGGACAATTTAGAGTCTCAGGTAAGTTTTTTAGACCCATATTATAATCCTAATAGCAATTTTCATCATAAATCTGAGAAATATATGCCAAATAGGTATGAATTTCAATCAAATAATCTGTATTCACCGCACGTTTCACCAAGAAACCGCATCTCAAATCTCCACAATCCGCCGCATTTTTGTCAAAATCCGGTTTCGTTTTCTTCTTCTAGTAGGGCAAATTTTTGAAAAGGACTACGAGTTTCATGCCTCGAAACGTCGTAATGTCCCCTTTAGAGGCCAACATTGTGAATATTGTCAATAATAATCCGTCCATTACAAACATAAATAAGGTAGACAAAAATCCAATCATAGGCAAGAGTTATTTTCTCAAAGTCAAACTGACTGTTGAATACGAATTTATTTATGAAATTACAAGCTACCTTGACATTGGATCTGGGGTAAGTTTGCTACGTTATCAGGTATTCGAAAGGTTAAGTAAAATGTATCCTTTGGAGTTAAAGGAAGATAATATTGTATTAAAGTCGATCTCAGAAAACGTGATCCCAAATTTAGGAAGGGTGAAGCTTCAGTTACTGTTGAACAACCAGTTGTTCAATATTCATGTCATTGTCGTGAACGACCAGTGTTCCTTCAGCGGGAATATACTGCTAGGCACTGACATTCTTTCTTCTCTGCCCATTACTTTTGATTTAAAGTAGAGGTGTACCGGAATTCCAGTCCGGCCGTAATTTGACATTTTTTTCCGGTTCCGGTTCCGCCCAGAATTTTTCAAAATTCCGGCCGGAACCGGAATTACTAATGTACTTGATAATTAAAAAATTTGCTGGAAGGATTTATTTTACATAACTCATAGCCACATCTTTTAACAAAAATATAATGGTAGCCATGAGTAGTATTCATATATAGTGTATTACATACCTACGGTATTATTGAAATAAAGTTTACTCAAATATCTCAAAATATAGGATAATAAGATACTCATTAAAATTTAAAGTGTTTAAAATCCAAAATTCAATATATATATATATATATATATATTATAATATTATTATATTTTTTTTAATTCAAGATGGCTAGATAGGGATGAAGAGTATATTATATATATATTATATATATATATTGAATGGAAATTACATATAGAATGGAAATTACAAACTGGCTTGTAAGCCAGTAAGTAGTTAAAGAAATAAAAATGACTTGTTTGAATATTTTAGCTATCCATATATCTGTAGTAAATATATCTGATCAGGGGCCTTTAGATAACTTTCCGAATACTGCTGATCTTCAATTTACTGTATGAGTTGGTAACATGATTTCGTCTGACAAAAAATATTTTCTACTAGAAATAAGATATTTTTGGTTTGTAAGATGGGCAAACAAAGTTCTATGAGTCCCTGCACTTCATTTGACTGTGAATGGCTGGTTACTTTCATTTCAATAAAATTTATTATTTTCTGAAGAATTCCCTGTGATTTGGGGTAATTTGATATGGCCAAATTTTTGGGGGGGAAGAAATTATCCCCTCAAGACTCACTGGTTTAACGGATTCGATCTTTCGCTATTTATAGTGTCCAGTGTTTTAGAAAATACAGGATTCTCCCTTATGCTATTTCCAAATTTTTGACTTCCAGATATCTCTTCAGTGATGATTTTCCATATGATTATGAAGTGGCGTTGTATTAAATGTTTTGGCGATTACCTTTTAGTTTTTTTTTTTGTGGCATATTTTACAACACTATTAAATATTTTGTAACATTATTAATAATAAAAAAAAGCTTTTTACGAATGATTGACGTTTTAAAACAAATTTTTTGTTGGGTTATTATTATTATGACAAATCTGTAATCATATTAATGAAATAAAATCTTTATCAAAATATGTTAATGAATATATATATATATATTATATATATATATATATATATATATATATATATTATATATAATATATATATATAATATACTATATATATATATATATATAATAAAGATTTTATTATTTTTTTTTACATTTCTTTATAGTTAAAGGAAAGTTCATTAGAAATTCCGGTTCCGGCCGGAATTTTTTTTGGGATTCCGGCTAATTCCGGTTCCTGCCGGAACCGAAAATTTCAGTTCCGGTACACCCATAATTTAAAGAATGAATTTTTATCAAAGGTGGATGAAACAGGCTCAAGTAGTATTCCCCTCTGTGTTTATGATCCGCTGATTCATGATCAAAAGTCAAGTTTCAATCCATTGTTTCATGATAAATCCTCTCCGCATACCGACGATTTTAAAGCCAATCCTGTTAATTCTCCGTCCGAAATGCATCATATTAATTTCGAGAACGAAGCATATGTCCATGAACTGTCCATTTTTAATGATGAAAGTTATGATTTATCCTTGCCAAATACGGTTAAGTTTGATGCTTATTCTAGTGCAATTTTATCAGTCGATGTCAGATCGAAGGCGGGAACGTTACCCCCTGAAAATATTTATCTCGTGTCAGAGAAAAACTGTATATCAAATGTCATGTTCGCTAATGTTTTAAGTGCCGTAAAAGATGGTACCATTTTGGTCAAGTGTATCATTTTCAGTTCCGCTCCTATCACTGTTGACAAAAATAGTCATTTTTAAAGCAAATTCTCTCACTTTTCGTAGTTCTTGTTCAAATGTAAATAGGATAGAATCATCTGAAGGTCTTTCTGATGCAGAGCTACGTGATGTATACAAAGAAATTTTACTTTCAAAATCAAAGAAAGAAGCAGACTTAGTGGTCTTACAGGATGCGTCACAGTTGGAACACATCCTTGATTTCTTAATAGAGAATAAAGAAGTTATTGCTCTGAGCAATGACAAAGTTGATATATGTCCCTTGGGTGAATTTAAGCTGGAATTAACGCCAGAAGCGCCCAGATACATCTACACACCCAACTATCTCCTCCCTCATAAATTTCAGTCAGATATTGACGACTGGGTGAACGATTGCATCATAAAAGATTATATAGAGCCATCTGACTCTCCTCATTCCAGCCCTCTCCTTGTAATACCCAAAAAAGATAGTGTAAGGCCGAGGATCGTTTTGGACTTCCGAAAGCTTAACAAATAAATAATTCCGGTACAGTTTTCAATACGTAGGATCCAAGATACGCTTTCTAAGCTGGGAAATTCGAACGTATATAGCTCCCAGGATTTATTGACTGGCTACTACAATGTGGGCGTCTCGCCTGAAAGTCGCCCTTACCTCGCGTTTTCGTCCCACCGGGGGCATTGGCAGGCAAAGGTACTACCCATGGGGGTACATACAGCGCCTAACATATTTTGTAAAATAATGGAGGCCGCTCTTTCTCACCTTCTAGGTATTCATGCCCTCATTTATCTGGATGATATTATAGTTTATTCCAAAGACATAGGGTCACATTATCAGAGTCTTAAGCTGGTATTTGAAGCTCTGAAAAAGGCGAAACTAAAGGTAAAATTGGAAAAGGCGAACTTTTTCAAACGTTCTCTGGTTTATTTAGGGTTTCTTATTAGTAGTGAAGGTCTTTCTGCAGACCCGAGTAAACTCCAAGCACTAAAATCATTCCCGGTTCCTACAGATGTCACTTCTGCTCGTTCCTTTATCGGATTTACTTCGTTTTACCGTAACCTTATTCCTTCGTTTTCTGTTGTGGCCCAACCTATCACATCTTTGTTCAGAAAGAATGCTAAATTCGTCTGGGCAGACGAACAACAAAAAGCTTTTGATACTCTTAAGCAGAAGCTTATTATAGAACCTTTATTACAGTTCCCAGATTTTAGTAAGGAATTCATTTTATGTACTGATGCTAGTGGTATCGGACTTTGGGCAGTCCTTGCTCAAAAAGATTCAAACGGTAACGACCGGCCAATATCATTTGCTTCAAGAATGCTAAGCAAGGCCGAGAAAAATTATTCATCGATCGATAGAGAAGCTTTGGCCATTACGTGGGCACTTTCTAAATTTCGTAATATTGTGTTCGGATACAAAACAAAAATTTATACTGATCACAAACCTCTCCTCCCAATTTTTAAAAATAAAGATTTGTCGCACAAGTTAGCTAGATGGGCTTTGAAAGTGAACGCTTTCGACCCTGAGATTTTGTATATAGAAGGAAAAAAGAATATCTGTCCGGATTTCCTCTCGAAATTCCCCCCCCCCCCCCTCGATTGCCACCACAATTTGTGTCTCAAATATAGATTCTTCTTTTGAAAACAAAAAGCTGTTTAACCTCACATTTGAAGTAATATAAACTGAACAAGAAAAGTGTTCAAGATTGTCCTCTATTATAAATTTCATTAAGGAAAAAGGAAATACATATAGCTTTCCCCATGCTTACATTAAAAATATTTTGTACTACGTTACAAAAGAGATGCAGTACCTCATCGAAGTTCCCGATTCTCTAATCTATACTGTTCTAAATCTTAATCACTGTAGTCTTGGTTCTGGCCACTTTGGTCATATCCGTACGGAGAAAAGAATCAAAGAACGCTACATCTTTCCCAAGCTATCAAAATTAGTTTTTCAGTTTTGCAAAGAGTGTCCCTCTTGTTTAAGGGTCAAGGGAAATATTCCGAAAAGGGCCCCGATCTTCAAATACCCAATCGCATATCAGCCTTTAGGCCGTGTGCACACTGATATAATTGGTGCCCTTCCTCCTTGTAAGAAAACAGGAGCTAAATATATACTTGTCTTCAAGGATTCGCTTACGCGCTATGTTGAACTTTGTCCTATACCTTCCCGCAGTGGTGTTCATATTGCAAATGCGCTGTTACACCGAGTTATTGTTCGCCATAATACCCCCTCCGTTCTTCTATCGGACAATGCAGGTGAATATGTTTCCTCATTTTTCAAACAATTGTGTAAACTCTGGAAAATCAATAAGGTTGAAATCTCCATTCGCTCACCAATAGCAAATAGCAATGTGGAACGTTGTAATTTACAAGTAGAGAATTACTTAAGCCATTATGTCAATGAAAAAGGTAATGACTGGGCATTTTTTCTTCCTTTCGTTCAGTTGTGCTTGAACAGCACATACAATGAGACTATAGGCGATAGTCCGCATTTCGTATTGCATGGGTACAACAAGCGTCTTCCTTATGATGTGGATAACTACATCACTCCCTTCACGAATACAGATAAAGATTATCAACCTAGTCACGAAGAGCTGAAGGACTTAGCTATAAGAACGAATTTGATTAGAGAAATTGCTAAGGAAAATTTAGAGATTGAAACAAAGAAATTCGTAGAAAGACAGCATAATAAAGCTCTTGATAGAAATATAGTAATAGGAAGCCGAGTTTATATATTAGATATAAAACCCTCTGGTTTACCAAAGAAACTTCATAAACGTTGGACCTGGCCTTATAGAGTTATAGGAATACTAGGTCGAAACAGGTTTATTCTACAGTGTTTGCAAAGTGGACGCGAGATCGCCGTCCATACCGATAATTTCAAGGTGGTTCCTGAACCAGTTCTGGATCCTAATTTTCCTCAAAATACAAAAGATTCCTCTGTAAAACCTAATCAGTTCAAACAAGTTCGTTTCAATAACGATGTTAATGATGAAACAGAACAATTATCCCAAGGTGATTTTCAAGAAAATGAATCTGAAAATGTTATTTTTCCTCATCAGTATTCTCGAAGGATGAATGAAAATCCTACTCCAGTTCAACAAAGGAACAATTCCCAATATTCAAATTCTTCATTTCATGATCCCATTCGTGTTCAAAATGATACTAATTCCCCAAATCAGGTTGTACAAAATAGTCCAGAAGATAATACTTTGCAATCAGACAGTACTTTCTCCAATCCTCATTTTCTGGTTTTCGTAATGATAACGATAGTTCAAAACATCATAGTTTCAGTAGATCCAAGTCTGAAACTGACGTTTCTGATAGCAGTTATGTTCCCCATCAACATTATAAAGGACCACGAGAGCAAAGTCCTCGCTGGTTAAGGTCCTCTAAAAAGATACCTCCCACTCATAGCACTCCCATTCTTAATGAATCCATTAACCAACCTTCTTGTTCTTCCAATCGTAACGATTTGCCATTTTCCGAATAGTGTTTTCAGGTTTCTCTTGTGTCTGTTAATTCCGTTGAAATGGCTTGCATTTTATGGTAGGTGTTTCGATGGACTGCAAATGGATATATTTTAGAGTAGTGTATATATTTGTTTTATTTTTTTTTGTCATGTTTTATACCTCCCTGAAAGCCATACCTGATCATTATGGAAATGAAATCGTAAATCTTGGAAGAAGAATGATATGTTTCTGTGACTTAGTAGTCATTATGTTGTAAGTAGTTTAAATAGAGAAACAAATGCTTTTGTTTTTAATCAGATTCTTATACAGAATGCCATGTAAATTTTTTAATATAAAATTATTTTTTGGGGAAAAAGGTATTCTATACCAGAATAAATATCTATTATATAAATATTTATTCGTCTAGTAATTATAAAAACAAATACATTTAAAATTTATACCAAGTTGTAGAAAGTAGTAGATTTAGTTCTAAGAGTCAAAGAGAGACGAGTATGTAAACCCTGAACTAATACTGTATATGATGAGAATGTACGAAACATTCGAGAGTCTGTCGCTGGAATTTTGTGCTTTACATCATATTTAGTTTTTAGTTTTATTATATTGGAAATGTAGAGTAAGTTATTAATCAGTGTTTGATAAATATTTGTTTGTTGCACAGTTTTTTGTCTAATGTCTTTTTAATATAATTCTGTATTGATAAGAAGTTTATATTCTCCAATCGATCTTGCAAGTGATCGTGTTTGATTTCCTTCATTTATTGTATACCGTACTCACCGAAAGTGTGATCTTTTTATTATTCTATAAACAGTGCATTTTTCAAGAAGCATATTTTATTCATAATTTCTAAGAACTATTGATGTTTTTATTAATGTTGTTGAAATATAATTAGCATTGATAAGCAACCAATCTCCGACTACCAGGTATTGTAGTAATAAGATATATATATCTCTCTCTCTCTCTCGCCAAGCTCATGTATTGTAATTATTGAATATCTCTCTTTTACCAGCACTCATTTCAAAGGTTCTGACGTTCTCATTATACTCCTACTATTCAACATTGTATTTATTTATAAAGATTTAACCTATGTAATTAATTTGACTATTATATGATATTGAAGATTATAATTTTATTGAAATAAAATGAAAGTTATTTATGATTAGATATTTATTAAGAAAGGAATCTAACTTCTATCTTAACATTTATTTTAAATGAACATATGTATATTATAAATATAACAACGTATATGAAAATATTTCTGCATGACTTCAGTAAAAACTTATTAACAAAAGCGTAGTGTTATTTACGCCTCCTTCTTTGACCAATATTATATGTTGTTATATCAGGTGCAATGCACGAATCTTCAAACAGTATTGCCACTGCATTCTTCTCGAATTTCGATCGTCTTACTATTCAGGCATCACGGTATCATAAAACAAAACTCCCTGTAATGAAAGAGAAACAGTTGGGATAATATATATATATATATATAATATATTATATATATATATAGTATATATATATTATATATATTATGATACATAGAAAATATATAATATATATATATATATATATATATATATATATATATATATATATATATATATATATATATATATATATATATAACCACCATATTACTAACAACATATTACTAACCACCATTTATCCACATATCATATACACATGATTAAAGTTCACACCCCACTTCTAGATAACACCTTACAGACATCCCTACTACTCATATCCCTGTGTGTGGGGGGGAGAAAGAATTGCCCACATTCGTATGTCCTCCGTGTCGTAGAAGTCGACTAAGGGGCGGTGGTAGTTGGGTGGCTGCCCACTACCACCTATCTCTTGCTAGGAATGCTGATGCATGCCTCGGAGATGGTCGTGATCGCCGTAAACGACCTTCTTATTTTCTTCTCGGCGAAATTGTATTGAATCGTATGGGTACATGGAATGCAAGGAATAAATGTTGAGAGAAGAGGAGAGAGGGATGGATGTATTTAGAAAGGGCAAATTTGATTTGCTTGCTGTGACTGAAAACAAAGATAAAAAGGAAAAGGTGAAATTGAGTGGTGTGTGTGAAATGTGTGCGTGTGGTGTGGAAGAGAATGGAGAGAGGGTGAGAGAAAGAGTTGCAATTTTTTGATGAGTGACCTGCGGTACAAAGCTATGGTAGACTTGTGTGTCGTGAGTCCTAGGAATCTAATGGTTAATTTAGTTTGAAAAAGGTCAAGGTATGTTGGTTTGTCCGATACGTTATCCGTGTCCGATCTCAGAGTAGCAAGAATGAGG
>JABUQX010085754.1:0-7500 GCA_015478945.1 Trachelipus rathkii
ATCTATCTATTATTTATTCATGTCATTCATTTATTTCACTTTCTTAATTATCTTCATTATAACAATCATTCTACTTCTTATCTATCTATTCATTATTATTATTATTATTATTATTATTTATTATTGTTATCTCATTATCTTACTTGGTAAATTGCAACTATACTTCAATCCTTTTAGAGTTACTACATGGCTGATCCCTCTCTATTTGATGAACGCTAAAATACCAATAAGACAATTTTTCTATTTATTGATATTATTATTATTGATAAGCTCGCGGTGATATATATATATACTCATATTCTCTTCTTACTATATATCTCTATATATATATTCTTACCTATATACTCTATAATATATATATATTTACCTTCATATTCTTACTTTATTCTCTTCTATATTTATACATCTATATATATATATATATATATTTTTACTTCCATATATATTCCAACTAAGAAACTTAAAAGAAAAAGCACAATACTTAGTAGTTAGCACATACGACACCTCTTTTATCCTCACTTGATCACTGATATAATTATATTTTGTCATTCTTAATTGAAATCAATGTGAAATGATTATACTATATACTACTATATCCTTCTCTTCTCTTCTCTCTCAATTATATATATATATCTCATTCACTAACTTCTTACTTCTCCCACTTTCTTTCTTAATTCTTTTCTTCTATCATTACCTATATCTATTACTCCTTCTCCTATACTCTTCTATATATACTCTATATATATACTCCTCTCATATAAATCATCAGAGTATTATTTACTATTCATATATTCTATTAAATCATTCAATATATTACTCTATCTAAATCTTACTTACGTGAACTAATCTTCTTTTTCAATCATGTGCAAGAAGTTATTTGTATTCATCTTACAAAGGTTACCTGTATTTTATCAGATTGAAAACTAAAAATTTCAATCTTCAAATCTCATTTTCTTCAAGACAAAAGAATGGACCCCACTCCTTAATAAACGTCAATAAACTTTTTTCCCTAAGTTGAAACATGTAATTATTTTATTTCCTCTTTCCATTTTTACTTTATGTTTCAGTTTACATTTATACTTTGTGCCGTTTAATTTTTGTTTATTTTATATTATCTATTTTATTTTCAAATTTTTATTTATTTTTAATTTTTTCGCATTTAATTTACATAAAAGTTTCTTAACACTTTCACTTTTTCTAAATTTTATTTTATCTTGTAATTCTCTTTCACACAACTTTCTTACTTCCTCTCTTTCATAAATATTAATCTCGTCTCTGCTTTTTTCTACACTCTTCTTTTATATTATTATTTCTATATTCTAAAACTCTCTTCTTTGCTTCTAAAAATAAAATTATTTTCTTTTAATTTGATTTATTGAAAAGTATGTTTTTAAAAAACTTTTATTTATTTTTATTTTATTTGTTTAAAATATTTTTTATACTTATAAAATTGTTTTCCCTGATCATATTAACTCACTCAAACAACAAAAAAAAAATTGCATACTTTACTCAGGCCTTCAAAACAGTTAATACTCTAGTTAAATCAGCTCCTTTTAGCTCAAACGCATACTCGACTCCCTCTCACCAATCCATGACTCTCTCTGATCTAATTCTCGCACCTCTCTTCGTGCATCTACTTGATCTACTTTGAATCTCTATCCTCGTGATTTATTGATTATTAATTCCTCCTATTTGACTTCCCATTGTTTCAATCCCATATTGTTGTATAAAAACATAACAATAAAAAATAAGTCTTTGATATACACAAATTATTTACTTGTAGAAATCTGTTAAAAGTTTCACTTTGACCATACATTACAATAAACTCCATAAAGCAGTAATTCCAACACCCTACCTCCTTTCCCTCCCCGTTTGTCTATCTGTCCACTTATCTTTCGATCTATTGATTCTATATCTGCTTGACCAATACTTTTTTATAAACAACATAAAAATAAGCTTCTCTTACAATAAAACTTTATCTTGTAAAGTGGAAAATCAACCACAGTTTTTTATTTAAAGTCTTATAACTTACAGTGCAAATCTCAATAATCGTGTTCTGACATAGTAATTTTCTTCAGCAATCAAATATATTTGCAAATTTTTATCGAATGCCAATTGTTTTAAAAACTCATCATGTGAAAATGTACCCTCTCTCTCACTCCTCTCTCTTCTTCTCACAACTACCTCTTATCATCTACGCTAACTTTCATTTGTCACTACAAAATTAACAAAAATTACATTCGACCTATCATATACAGTGCTCACTCTTTTATCCAAAATCTTAACTCAACTACACTTTATTATTAACTCTAATCCTACACTATTTACAGCATTACCACTCTGAATAATAATATACCATTACTCAATATACCATATCCATACCCAGCTAACCAATACCTACCTACTACTCTGAATAACTGTTAACATACTCTCAACAATCAGCTCCCCTTCACTTATACCACAGTCAAAGTATGCATTACCATTATATCACAAAACACATTAACCTCTACTCTCATCTCTCTTCCTCACTTTCTTTTTCAAGTATATACTTAACATACTCAATATTAATTTCATACATTGTGACATAGTAATATTTATCAAAACGTAACACTCTTTTTTTTCGTTCTTCTTTCTCAACCTAATTTATCATAACCTAACTATACTATCTCTCCACATCACAATGCATCCACTACGATCCTAACCATATTCAAACGTTTTCCACTCCATCAATAACAGCTAAGACAACATAACCTTAAAACGAACTGATAGATCTCGTTTAACATTAACACAAAGCAATGGAGGAATACCTACATTACACGGAGAAAATCATTATTATTTATTTATCTATATTATTATTTATTCATTATTAATTATTACTTACTTATTTATTCATGAATTCATTATTATTTCCCTCAACTCATTATTTATAATTGTTTTATTTTAGACTCGTCAATTATTTATTAATTATTAATATTATTATTATTTATTCTTATATCTCAATATTTATTATTATTATTATTTATTATCTATTATTATTATTCTCATTATTATTATTATTATTTCATTATCATTCTTCATTTTTAATCAATTATTATCATACATGCTTTATTGTGATCAACTTTTACTATAAGTAGTTTTTATTTATTCACTTATATTATTTTATTATTATAATCTTTCAATTCAATTTATACTTATTATATTATTCTCCATATATAACTAATAAGATATTTGTTTTAGTTCGATGTTCATTTTACAGAATTTATTTTCTTTCATTATTATTAATTATTATTTCATTATTATTTTATTATTATTCACTTTATTTAACTTATTATTTTAAATTATCAATTTTTTTATTATGATTGCTTTTTTTTACAAATCTATTACTAACGGTATTAATGACATTATTATTATCATTATTATCATACATAAAAAATCAAAATCAATCTCATAAGAAACGAAACGCGCATAAATAAGATTAACTATCTTCCAATGACTACGAAATATATGGTGGCAAATAACGCTATCTACCGTAACACATTAAGTAACTCTTCTAGAAGCTCAAAGCGGGTTTCTTCCCAATCAAATCGTGCAATTGTTTATTCTGTAATCGCTCCGCGTCAACATCCCGGCCACATCTGATGAGCTAAAGGAATGTCTCACTGCCATTCCTCATAACTGTCTCGTAAGTATACACTTTCCATCTCTTTTTTTCTCTCATTTCTCATGGCTGCTTCTTGAATATAATTACTACATATTTTCGGGTTTTTAAAAAATTACTTCTCCTACACTCAGAATATCTTCTCTTTGATCATCATGAGTACAGGGTAGCCTCTAGACTTTATCTTACTACTCTTGTTATCCTCTCTTCTTCTCTCTCCCTTGCTTCTTTTCTCTTATTCGGGTATTCAACTACTCCTCTTTTCTTCCTTTTTACTCTCTCTATGATTTATTAAGTAGATAAACTTCAATGCACAATTATAACTTGTCTACGGTAAACTCTCTTCATTCAATGGATTATTAGAGGGATCCGGAGATTTTCCTCCTCCTCCGTCTCCCTTTATCCTTATTTAACATTGTTTTATATACTCATAGGTCAGTGGAGGTGGCCCGTTGCGCTTTCTATTAGTGTTTTGAATATGTTACTTTTTTATTGGTATCATCTCGTCTTAGTGTATTTACTGATGTTTAACTACGTAGGCAGCTTTTGTTTAATCTCGTTACTCTCTCAGTTTATTCCGTACTTAAGCTCTCCGTATGTTAGGTAATGTTAAGGCTCACATCATCTCACGTCCAGTCTTCTTTCAGCCTTATTCTCTCTTCTTCTTGGCTCAAGTTATGCTTATGTTAGCCTTTATTGATGTGAACACTTATGATATGGTTAAGCATATATTCGTCTTCTGGTCTCGTGTGAGTTTATGGTATTCTTATGGGATATTTTTTTGTTGTTTTTGAATATAATATCACCTCGTCCAATCTAGGCTAAATTCACTTCAGATATGTTCGGAACGAATGGATACTGGAGTAGCCGTGTGTAATTAAGAAAAACTCAATGTTGTAATATATCCTTCGACTTCTGCATTTAGATCTTATGCTTTGTAATCATTATGTAAATCTGTTTCTTTAAAATATAATTATGTTCAATTTATCATTAAGACCTTATTGTTTTCCTGTAACAACCGATGCATTCTAATTTTCATATAGCGTGTACTACTCGTTTTGTTTTATACTGTTTTTCTAAAATAATGTTCACTCTTTTAATAACTTCTTAAATATTTGATCGTTAAAAATTAACTACTGTCTCAACCGATTAATGTAGTTTACAGAACTTTTTAAAAGCTTTAAAATAAAAAAATAACCTTTCTTTTTATCACTTTAGATACACATTTTAATCAAAAGAACTATTTTTATGATTAATGCTTATACAAAATATGACTTGACTCATATATCAATAGGTCAATATATCATTGAACATGGGACAGGTGGGAAGAAATTGATGGTCTGGTGCACGGACTTCCTTTTTCACTAATATCCACAACATTTACCATCTTTTTGCATGAACATTTTTCCAAAAGACACTATTTTTAGTTATGTTTCATACAAAATGGTGAGCTTGAATCAATATAGTGGCACACTATATGAAAGGATCTCATGGAAGGGAGAGGGAGGAGTACGGAAAGTTTTTATTTTCCTGATTCTAGTGCTTTATAAGGTCTGTACACAAAGCAAGGTTTTTAACGTTATCCTCACCACAACTGAATAAAATTTTTTAGTAAAAACCAAAATACTCTAACAAATAAATTAAAATTAAATAAAAGTTTTTTTAATAATTTATTTTCAAGTCAATAAAATTAAAAAAAATAAGCAAAATTTGCAAACTTAATTAAAATATTAAAGTAAATAATTTTTATTTTTTAAATTAATAAAAAAAAATATTTTAAAACAAAATAAATTTCTTTAGATAAATAAAAAATTTAAAATTAAAAATAAAAATAAATTAAAAAATAATAAAAAGTTTTTAAATAATATATTACATTCTGATAAAAAGAAATAAAAACATTTAAAATTAAAAATAAAATAAATCAAAAAAAAAAGAGAAAGTTTTAAAAATAACATTTTTAAAGAATGAAAAAATTAAACATAAATAAAATTTATAAATAAATAAATAATCATAAACAAAAATTAGACACAAAGTATAAATGTAAAATGTAGCATAAAATAAAAATAAAATATACATGTTTCAACTTAGGAAAAATTAAATTAGTAGACATTTATAAAAAAGAAAATGTGATTTGAAAATAGAAATGGCAGTCTTCAACCTTTAGAAAACGGGTTATCTTTGTAAGATGCAATAAAAATAAGGGCTTGTACATGTGTGAACATAATAACTCATGGGAACAGTAAGTCGGTATTAAGAAAGATAGTGATAGACGTTTTAATTAATAAGCTCTTTGTACTTAGATTCATGTATATATATTGTACGACATATGGAGGTCTCCTTATATACATTGGGGAGAGAATGTTTAAAATGTAGGTCTGAGATGATATAAAGCATGTGTTCACATAGCAGTTAGGCTTATCAAAAGGGTTAGTTTTTGTATAAACATGAAATATGCAGCTTATCATTTATCGATTAGGTTTACAGTTAGGCTTACCAATTAGATGCGGCTGCCTCATTTATCGATCTGGCCTATCGTTTAGGCTCACCGTTAGGTCTATCATTTGTATAAACATAAAAGATGAAGCTGTTCATTTATTGGTCTGGCATACACTTAGCTTTAGAGTGATCTCAATGTTAGAAGAACCGAAATCGATTCTTCAGTTGTACGTTCAAACTTTGCACTGGTGAAGATGGCATCTAGTAAACTCGGAACCTTCGTAAAACAATGACTTGTGTTAGATGCGGAGAAGATATACTCATGGCCGTCTCGCCTAGAAGACCCTATGTGCGCGGAGGGAGCAACGGGAAGTGATTTTCTTTAGTAAAAGAGCAAATTTTAGGCACAAATAAAGATAACATTAATATATTTTTTTTAAAAAAAAGATAAATAGAATTGTTTAATATAAAATTAAAAATAAATAAAATTTGAAAAACAAATAATTATTTTCAAATAAAATTAATAAAGTTTTAAAAGAGAAATTTTTTAATACAAAAAAATTTAAAATGAAGAAAATTTGAAAATAAATGAAATAAAATGAAACAAAAATTGACTTTTAAGTTTAAGAAATTATACTATAAAAAATAAAAAATAAGAAACAAAATATATATGCTTTACTTAGGAAGACATGTGAACTTTCCGGCTAGATAACCGGATAGTGAGAGAACTTTAATAAATTAATAGTAAATTACAGTGCTAATCATATATATATATATATATATATATATATATATATATATAGTATATATTATATATAGTTATAATATACTATATATATATATATTACTATATATATAATATATATAATATTACTATATATATATGTATATATATATATATATATATATATATTATATATATATATTATTTATATTATATATATATATATAATAAATATAATATATATATATTATAAATATATATTATATATATATACTATATATATATATAATCATTATATAGTAGTACTGCATATGATATAAGACTACTGATTATATATATTAGTAAGAGTGATATATATTAATATAAATATGTTTATTTATATTAATATGTATACAATAGTATAATACTAGTATAGATGATTATGAATGAATAGTATAAGGGTATATAAGATAGTAGTATATACTGATATAATAATATTAGTAAGAGTTATATACTAGAATATAGTATAAGGTAATATATATAGTATAGTATCATATAGTATAATAGTATATAGTATAAAGTAAGACAACAATATCGATACATATATCGATATATATATATATTAGTATATCTATAGTGTTAAATATGATATATAGTATAAGAGTAAAGAGGAATGAAGAGTATACATATATAGTGAGTAAGA
>JABUQX010085754.1:17500-25000 GCA_015478945.1 Trachelipus rathkii
ATTGATTTATTGGGAAAGACTTAGGTATAATAGCAAATATGTCATCAACATATCTCTTCCACAAGTAGACTTGCGAAAATAGGGGGGTAAGTGGAAGAAGCCTGGTTTCATAAAACTCCATATAAATGTTAGCAATGATGGGGATATATTATATTATATATATATATATATATATATATATTATATATTATATATATATATATATATTTTATATATATATATATATATATATATATATTATATATATATATATATATATAATATATAATATTATATATATATATATATATATATATATATATATAATATATAATATATAATACTCGTATGGGTACATGGAATGTCAGAGGAATAATGTTTTGAGGAGAAGAGAGAGAGGTGATGGATGTATTAGAAAGGGGCAATTTGATTTGCTCGCTGTGAGTGAAACACAGATGAAAGGAAACGGTGAAAATGAGTGGTGTGGTGTGAAATGTGTGTGTGCTGGTGTGGAAAGGAATGAGAGAGGGAGAGAAAGAGTTGCAATTTGATGAGTGACCTGTGGTATAAAGCTATGGTAGACTTTGGTGTGTGTGGAGTCCCTATGAAATTCTAATGGTTAAATTTAGTTTGAAAGGTCAAGGTATTGTGGTTTTGTGAGTTATGGTCATTCTGAGGGAAACGTTGAAAGAGGTCCGATTTCTTTGGATAATCTGAAATGAATGTTCTGGATGGGGGTGAGTAGGAGCTTCAGATTGATAGTGTTGGGGGATCTGAATGGTTGGATAGGTGTTCAAAAAGGGAATGGTATAACAGGTGGTTTTGGGGTGGCGGGAGAATGAGAATGGTAGGAAGGTGAATGATTTCTGTGAAGAGAGAGTGTAGTGGTGTAAGTAATACTTTCTTTAAACACAAGAGTATCCATAATATACTAAGAGTTGGTGGTAGGTAAGAAATGGTATCGAGTGAAAAGTAATGATTGATTTTTGTGTTGTGTGAAGAAGGAGATGTTGAAGAATGTGTTGGATGTTAAATCATGAGGGGTTTGGAATGGATTATCGATCATTATGTTGTTCTATGTAAAATTAAGTTAGTTGGGGCTTGTAAATGGAGAGGAAGGTGATACGAAAGGAAATAGCGGTAAAATTAAGAGTGAGAAAATAGTGAACAGACAAATAAGGATAAGTATGTAAGAGCACTCGCTAGTAAATCGGTTGAATGTAAACAAAGTTGATACTGGACAAATCTGGGGGCAAATGAAGAAGTATTGTTAGTAGTGCAAAGGAAGTGTGTGGATGTGCTAAAGTAGGAAAGTAACAGAATGTTAACAGTGAAATGGTGGAATGAAGGGGTGATGAAAGCGGTTAAAGGGTAAAAAAGAAGCATGGTTGAATGTACTAAAAGCAAATGATGAGTCTCAAAATGAAAGATGCTTGGAAATTATATATAGGAAGGAAAAACGAAATACTAAAGGCTGCATACGTAGGAGAAAACAAGAAGTAAATGAACCAGTTTGGAAGGAGGATGAATGGGGACTATACAAGGGAATAGGAAGCTCTTCTGGAAGGAAGCCGAAAAGGTTAAGAATAAGAATAGGGGGACTGCTTAGAATATGAATAGGGATGGTGCTTTTGTAACTGATGAAATGGATGTGAGGGGAGTGTGGAAAGAACACTTCGAAAATCTGCACAATATTAACAGTAAATGAAGGAGGGATAGTGGAATGTGTGTGGGTTGAATGGTTGCAAGACGAATAGGTATTTTTGGGTGATGAAGGTTTATTATAGCGAGGAGGTAATGGGTTAGAGTGAGAAATGTTGAAAATGGTAAATCTCAGGTATAAGATGAAATTACTGGTGAAATGATCAAAGACGGAGCCGAGATGGTGATTGATTGAATTTGGAAGTTGTGTAATAAAGCGTTTATGAGGGTATAGTTCGAGGGATTGGAGAGAGCGGTTAATAGTAACCTATATTAAGGGTAAGGGAGAAAAAGAGAACTGTAGAAAATTATAGGGAATAAGTTTATTGAGTGTTGTAGGGAAGTATATGCTGGTATTTTGACAAAGAGTTGCGTCGAGTGACTGAAGGACTGCTTGGTGAAGAACAAGGTGCGTTTAGGAAGTGGTAGAGATGTGTGGATCCAATCTTTACATTGACAAATGATTGAGAAAATGATGGAGTAAGAAGAATAAACTGCATTTAGGTTTTAGAAATTTGCACAGGCGTATGATAGAGTTAATTAATAGCTCTATGGCAGGTGTTTAGTGATATATGGTGTTGGTCAGTGGCTTCGAATGAATCAAAAGTATGTATGACGATGTTGAAACATGTAGAAGAGTAAATGATAGAAAAGAAGTTGGTTTTAAGCTAAATAGGGAGTGAGACAGGGTTGTGTTAAGTCTCCTTGGTGATTTAATTTGTATATGGATGGTTGATGAAAGACTTCGAGGTTGAATTGGCAGGTAATTGTTGTTAGAATGGATTGAGAATGGAGTGAGTGGAGGGTGCCTGAGCTAATTATATGCGGATGATTTTTTCTGTGTGGCGAATCTGAAATAGCTCGAACTCTATTGCTATTTAATATTAGTCATTTGTGCTAAAAATACGTCAGGCAAAAGTGGATGAAAGAAAGGTTATCTCGTAGTGGAGGACATTTTCAATATGAAAGTTATGTTGATGGTGAGCAAGCTGGAACAAGTGTCTGAGTTTAATATTTAGGGTATATGTTTGGATGAAAAGGGAACGGTGATGCAGAGTGTAGTAGGAAAGTTGTGAATGGCAGGAGGTGCTGGTGCAATTAATCGTTGTGAAAGGGGGGGGGTGTTAAGGGAGTAAGCTTGAGTGCGCTAGGGTCTTACATGAGGGTTATGTTGTTACCTGTTTTATTGTATAGTAGTGAGACTATGGTCTGAATAAGAAAGTATAGGATCTAAAAGTTAAGTGTGTTGGCAGATGGACCTCTTAGGGGGCATGCTAGGTTGAGAAGATTTGATAAATGAGGAATGAACATATTAGAGTTGTGTGGTGTGAAGAACGGGGTAAATGAGAGAATAATGAAAGTATTGTTTGAGATGGTTTGGTCATGTTGGAAAAGTGATGAAGATAAGTCGGTTGGCTTAATGCGGATGTGTTGGTGAGTGTGTTGGGACCGACCGGCTGGGAGACCGAAGAGAAAGTGGATTGAGTCGTTGAACGAATGTCTGAAGGAGAGAAAATGCGAAGTTTGGCAGAGGGAGAAATAAAGGTGCATAATAGGAGTGAAATGGCGGGTTTTTGTATGGGTGGCATGGTTGTGGGGCCACTGGGCAAAGGATGTAACCCTTAATTGAGACGATTTGCCATAGTGGAGGGTCCGTCGCGGTCCATGAAGCTCTAAGGGTGGATTTCCTGTCTGTGACGAGTTCTCACTAATTAATGGTAGCAGAGGGGGCGGTAAGGCTGGGCTTCCCTTCGACTTTTGTCATATTCTTCTACTGCTTTTTTCTTTTCTGATGCTTGTTGAGTACCTCATCATCCTTGGGAAAGAGGTAGATAAAGAAGAAAGAATATATATATATATATATATATATATATATATATATATATATCTATATATATTCATATTATAGTATATTATATATATATATATATGATAGGTATATATATATATATATATATTAATATTATATAATATATATATATATATATATAGTAGTATAGTTATATATATATATATATATATTATTATATAGGACAAGACTTTCCACAACCTACGTTCTGGTGTCGTAGTGGTGACTACAGGAAGTGGTAGCTGTTCCCCTACCACTTATTATACCCTAAGAATACTCAATTCGCATGCTCGTATTTTTTTTCTGATGCATGTTTGCGCACGCCTAACCGCCAGTTATGGGGGGAACAAGGCAGATAATGATTAGTGATATAGATTTCTGTGTGTGGACGAATTAACACACTCCTCATATCTTATTCCATATATCTCCTCTCATTTCAATTTGTTCGACATGACAAACATCCTCACTCCTTCACTGTACTAACTATTTCATGACAGCTGATAATGTCGATCTAATAGTTTTAGTATTACTTTCCAACGCAAAAGTTGTTTCTTTTCGGTATATTAACACTTGCATTTGGTCGTAGATATTCAATAGCATATTTTATAAAGGCACTTATTTATTCTTTCAAAAGTAAAGTTTTTAAATAATATTTATTTTTATTTTCTTGAACACTGAAAATGCAAGTTGGTATATACCGAAGAACTTTTGAGCGTTGAAGAATGACCTAATTTATTAGATTGTTATTTATCAGTTGTAAATGGTAATCGTATATCAGTGAAGGAGTGAAGGATGTTGTTCATGGTCAGAACAAATTGAAATGAGAGTATATATGATAAGATAATGGAGGAGTTGTTTTTAATTCGTCCACACACCAGAATTATATAATCATAATCATTATTGCCCTTGGTTCCCCATAATGGGTAGGGTTGCGCAAACTGCATCAGAAATACGAGGCATGCATGAGTTTCTTAGGGTATAATTAAGTGTAGGGGGAACCAGCTTACCAACTCCTTAGTCAGCACTTACGACATACGCAGATACGTGGTGGGAAATTCTTTGTCCTATATATATATATATATATATATATATATATATTATATATATTATATATATATATATTATATATATATATATTATAATAATATATATATTATTATAAGTATAGTATATATATATATATATATATATATATATATTATATATATAATATATATATATATATATATCTTCTTCTTTCTTTTATCTCTTTCCCAAGACTGGGGTAAGGTGCGTGTCATGCATCGGAAAAGAAAGCAGTAGAAGAATATGCAATAAAGTCGAAAGAAAGCCAGCCTTACCCCCTCTGTACCATTAATTGGTGAGAACTCGTCACAGACAGAAAAATCCACCCTAGAGGCTTCATGGGACGGCGACGGACCCTCACTATGGCCAAAGTCGTCAATGTAAGGGTTTCATACTTTGGCCCGGTGGCCAACCATGCCCATCACCAAAACCCGCATTCACTCCTATATGCACCTTTATTCTCGCCCTCTGCAAATCGCATTTCTCTCCTTCAGCATTCGTTCACCGACCTCATCCACTCTTCTCTTCCGGTCTGCCCACCGGTCGGTTTCCCAAACACTCACCCAACACATCGCTTAACCACCGACTATTCATTCATCTTTCCACATGACCAAACATCTCAACATACTTTTCATTTATTTCTCTCATTTAAGCCCTTTCTCCACCAAACAACTCTCTAATGATGTTCATTCCTCATTTTATCATATCTTTTCACACCAGCATGCCCCTAAGAGTGTCCATCTGAACACATTAAACTTTAAGATCTATACTTCTTATTCCAGACATAGTCACTACTATACAAAACACAGGTAACAACATACCTCATGTAAGACCTAGCGCACTCAAGACTTACTCCCTTTACATTCACCAACGATTTAATTGCACCAGCCACCTTCTGCCATTCACAACTTCCTACTACACTCTGCATCATCCGTTCCCTTCTTATCCCAACCTATACCCTAAATATTTAAACTCAAGACACTTGTTCAGCCTGCTCACCATCTAACAATAATCACATGAAGGACTGTTCCTCACTCAAACCATAACCTTTCTCTTATCACGTTTACTTTCAAGCCCTCCTTTTTACACACCCTGCCAAATCTCTCTACGAATCCTCTCAACTCTCTTCAGATTCGCCACACAGAAAGAAATCATCCGCATATAATGGTAGGGCACCCCACTCATCTCATTCTCCATCATTCTAACACCATTCCTGCCATCCCAACCTCGAATTCTTTCATAACCCATCCATATAAAATTAAATAACCAAGGAGAGACATAACACAACCTGTCTCACTCCCGCTATTAATTCTAACAATCACATTGACACTATTTTTCTACACACGCTTTCACTATCGTCATACTACTTTTGATTCGCATTCAGAAGCTACGACAACACCATGATATACTAACACCTGCCATAAAGCTTCCCTATTAACTCTATCATCGCCTGTTGCAAATCCATAAACCTAAATACAGATTTAATTCTTCTTCTCATCATTTTTCTAAATCTTTGTTTTCAAATGTAAAGATTTGATCCACACATCTTATACCACTTCTAAACACCGTTTGTTCCTCTCACCAATCAGTCTTCAGTCACTCGTACGCACTCTTTCGTCAAAATACAAGCTATATACCTTCGCCTACAACATCCCATAAACTTATTCCTATAATTTCTACAGTCTTTTTTTCCTCGCTTACCTTATATTAAGGTACTATTACCGCTCTCCCTCCATCCCTCGGAACTATACCCTCCATAAAGCTTTATTACACAACTTCAAATCCAATCAACACCATCTCGCCTCGTTCTTGATCATTTCACCAGTAATTTCATCTATACCTGCAGATTTACATTCTTCGAATTTCTCACTCTACCATTACCTCCTCCTTACTAATAACCTCATCCCCAAAATACTATTCCTTCTTGCACATCAAACCCACACATTCACTATCACTCTTCATTACTGCCATAATGTTGTGCAGATTTTCGAAGTGTTTCTTTCCAACTCCCTCACAATCATTTCATCAGTTACAAAAGCACCATCCCTTATTCATTATCTAAGCCAGTTCCCCTTATCTTATTCTTACCTTTCGCGGCTTCCTTCAGAGAGCTTTTCTATTCCTGTAAGTCCCATTCATCCTCCTTCCAAACTGTTCATTATCTTTTGTTTTCTCCTACGTATGCACGTTTTAGTATTTCGTTTTTCTCCTACTATAATTCAAGCATCTTTCTTTTGATGACTTCATCATTTGCTTTTAGTACATTAAACCACGCTCTTTTTTCCTTTTAACCGCTTGCATTCACCCCTTCATTCCACCATTCACTGTTAACATTCTTACTTCTACTTTAGCACATCCACACACTTCCTTTGCACTACTAACAATTACTTCTTCATTTGCCCCAGATTTGTTTCGTATCAACTTGTTTTACACTCAACGTTTACTAGCGAGTGGCTCTTACATATTATCCTTATGTCTTGGTTCACTTATTTTCTCACTCTTAATTTTACCTATTTCCTTTCGTATCACCTTCCTCTCCATACAAGCCCCCACTAACTTAATTTTACATTAAAAACGACATAATGATCCGATAATCCCATTCCTAAACCCCTCACTGATTTAACACTCCAAACACATCCTTCAACATCTCCTTCTTCCCAATCACAAATCAATCATACTTCTTCACTTCGATTACATTTCTACCTACACCAACTCTATACTTATGATACGCTTGTGTTTAAAGAAAGTATTCTTTACACACATACTCTCCTCACAGAAATTAATAACTTCCTACCATTCTCATTTTCTTCCCCAACCCCAAAGGCACACCTGTTATACCATCTCTTTTTCTTGATCACCTATCCAACCATCTAGGTCCCCAACACTAGCAATCTGAAGCTCCTACT
>JABUQX010085755.1:7500-10000 GCA_015478945.1 Trachelipus rathkii
ATATATATATATATATATATATATTATAGCATATATATATATATATATATATATATATATATATATATATATATATATATATATATATATATATTAAGATTAGGGACGTATCAATCATCTGTCAACAATCAAGTATTACATTTTTTAAATCGTCATTTAACACTGTCACGGCAAAATTTCGCTGATTATTTGGTTGATTAATTGAACAACTTCAAAGGATTTTGAATATATTAAAACCCAATAATAATAATAATAATAATAATAATAATAATAATAATAATAATAATAATAATAATAATAATATTATATATATATATATATATATATATGATATATATATATATATATATATATATAGAGAGAAAGATAGTATATGTTATATATATATATATATATATATATATATATATATGTATATATATATGCGTTATATATATATATATATACCCATTTTGGTTTATGGTATATGACATCCCCGCGGCCTAATGGTTCAGCCCTTCTATATCATATTTAGCAATCTCCATCCTCCAGACAACATATCATATACAACATAATTTTATATCCACACCCTCTTCTCTGTGATAACATCTCGCTGATACCCTATCCCCATATCTATACGTGTGCTGGAGAAAAATTACTGCGCAGACAGGTCCGGCGGTCGTAGTTGGCGACTAAGGGGACGGTGGTAGTTAGGTTGGCGCCTACAACCACTTATCTTGCCGTTATGGAATGTTAATGCCCCGAGAAGGCTCCACTCCGCAAGCGCTCTTCTATCCTTCGAAGTGAAACATGAATCGTGGTTATGTATAAGGAAATGTCAGAGGAAATAAATGTTGAGGAGATGAGAAGAGAGGTGTGATGGATGTATTTAGAAAGGCAAATTTGATTTGCCTGCTGTGACTGAAGCAAAGATGAAAGGAAACGGTGAAAATGGTGTGAAATATGTTTGTGTTGCTGTGGAAAGGGAAATGAGAGGGGGACAGGAAGGATTTAACATGAGTGAGTTGCAGGGAGAGTCATGGAGATTTGTGTGGAGTACCTAGAAGTCAAAAAGGTTAAATTTAAGTTTGAAACAGTCAAAATTGTGTGGTTGTGACATATGATCCATCTGAGGTTAATGTTGAAAAGAGTACGATTTTCTGGGTATGAATGATGTTTTGGATGGGGGGAATAAGAGATTCAGTTCATTTGCCACATATCTGCCTATATATATATTTTACAGTTGTCACCACCACTCACGGGCAGAGCCCTATTCAAGGAGGGGGTGGTACTAAAGCTCACCCTCTAGCGCAAATTACGCATTTGAGCACAGACGCAGGCTTTAAAAGTGAGGAGATTAAATTCAGTAGGAAATACAGAAGATGGAAGAGAATTCCACAAACAGAGGTGGTGGGGAAAGAAGCAGCCACCACATAAACTAGCCTTGAGTTATCACTAATGTCAACACAATACTAAAAGGGCAGACAGCACCATGGTGCGCCAGCAGTCATGTGTACAACGAGTGATAAGTCTCCTGAGGCAACGGCCTGGTAATTATAGCAGATAGATAAGCAACAACATCGCCTCGCAAAGATAGGAGCAAGAACTGGTGCAGAAGGCCGTATAAGCCTCGCGCTGCTGACTGACCCTGTCCAAAAGTCGGTGAAACCAGAGCCCCACCCCCAGATATGAGAGCAGTACTTCATACATGGGCGGATGAGACCTTGTATAGCGGAGCAACTGAGAAAAGGAGGAAAGTCTCAGTCTAAACAGAACTTCCAGTTTCTTTTGAGGCTGCCTTCTAGTAAACTGCCAGATGAGGTTTCAAGACATTTTCTTCATGCGTTAAGGCCATGATGCTTTATATTATCAACAGGAGAAGATTTATAATCCGTCGAAAGAGACAGGAAAGTTAGAAGGTATTTTGAAGAAGGAGATTTGTAAAGTTGGGTTTTTAAAGAATTGAATTTCAGAAGGTTGAGATCATCGAGAATAAAAATCGGAAAGATTAAGACGAGAGGCAAATCTAGAAGTAAGTGGGGAGAATTGATAAGAGTTAAAGAATGAAGGGTCGAGTTATCGGAATACGAGTTGATAGAGTTAGAGGTGCAGGTGAGAAGATCATTAATGTAAAGTGGTGAACAAAGTAGATAAGACAGAACCCTGAGGAACACCACCATTGACAGAAAAGAAGAAGAAGTCGCCCCCATCAACAACAGCCGATTTTGATATTGAGCGATTTTAAAGAAAGCTAGATATAAGTAAAGCAGTTAGAAGGAGGAAATTCCAAAGGAGGAGAAAGCTTGAGATGCACGCAAAAGCCAGGCATGCCCCGGTCAAATGCTTTTATATGTCGGGCGCCACCACCCAAGTCTCCCCGTAGTTCGTAAAGAGCGAAAACCATAAATCGGTTAGATATGAAAGTATATCGCCAGTAGACTTCGTGCAAAGCGAGAGCCGCACTGGCGATCGTGGAGTGAAGAGTTTCCAGATGATCGAAGAAGTGGGTTGAGTAGGCGTT
>JABUQX010085755.1:15000-16995 GCA_015478945.1 Trachelipus rathkii
TTCATCTAATTCTAAAGATGTTGATGGTGAACTCACCTACAAATTCTCTTTCCATGACAATCTTGATCAGTTAGTGCAGCTCTCCATTCGTATATTTTATCGTCTTGGGGGTGGAACTCAGAATCACTAGACCTTATAATGACATAATAATTCTTCGCCTTATACCCTTTGTATTTTTCCTTCTCCATGAATTTTTTTGACCAGCTTATTCGCCAAGATGTTTTTGGAATCTTGGTGCTGCAAACTGTTTGGTCTTGAGGTCTCCCTAATTTTGAAATGATTAATTACAAATTCGGCAAGAGGGTTTCCTTAGATTGCACATTGGGTTGCTTATTTCTGCCATGGAAGAAAAAACTTCGTTTTATTTCCCTCCAGCAAAAATTCACGTCTTGGTTAAATAAACTTTGCCTGTTCCCGTGCTTTTCGTCGCAGGGACACTTTCTTTAGGAATTACCTTAGTCTTACTACTAAAAAGTCGTGCTACATCCTATAATCTTGCAAAATCAGTGTTTGTCTCATCAAATACAACAGAAAATAAAAAAAAATCTTTCTGGTTCATTCTCTTTCCACTCTTTCCTCCTTTACGTTAAAATGTTTCTTCAACTTTTTTTCTTCCACTTTTCTACTTACCTACCTTCTGCTAAAACTGAACTCTTCCTTCACACTTTTACCTCTGATTTCACTTGTGTATAGCATAGAAATTTCTTTTTAAAGATGTATTTTTCTCAACCTTTCAGCTATCGTTCTTTCGCTTTTCCTGCAACTCTTTCCAAAGATTTCGAATCTATCCTAAACCGGAAGGTTTAGGAACCATTTAATTATTTTAATCTTATCTGCGATTGCCAGTATGGCTTCTCTAAGAGGCCGCAAATAGCTGATATTTTAAAAGATCTCTTTGGAGCAACTGACGTCTATCTTTCTCTTTTTTCAAACTGAGGAAATAACATGGTTGTATTCAATGGATCGAAAACTCGATTCCTTGGTTTATCTACCCAACAAAATTTTCAAAAGTACACAATTTAATACTTCATATTAATACCTTAATACCTTTGATATTCTCGTGATAATTCATGGAAGGATCACATTGTTTCTCCTTTTAAATAAGTCCCTAACAGGCTAGCTGTTCTGAGATGCCTCAGTTGCTTGTTCTGTATATTATTCTCGTCGGTTCATGTGGAGTACGCGTCACTGTTCTGAGATGATTTCACTCATTAAAGCGCCTCTTGAAAGTGTGAAGTCTAGGCTTTTAGGCTTCATCACCAACACCGATTCCGTCCAGTCTATCTTTAGACCTCTAACTTTTGGATCATTCATCTTAAACTTTCGCTATTCCAGCGGACCTTGCTATGAACGCTTAAAAAAAAACCTCCCAACTTTCATCTCTCTTTTAACGTTTATAGTATCATCTGTGGGTGGACAATACGAACAATCTCGGTAACAATATTAAAAAAAATCGTCTCTGAAACCTCTTAACCGCATACCTCCTAATACGAAGGGACTCGTGTGACTTGCCTTTCTACACTTTTTCGTCATCTCCGTGACTCTGTCCAGTTTTCTGATCTCTAAACCTAACGGCTATGTTCATTCCGTACTACAATAATGGTAAAGTTTTGAATACTCTTACTTCTTCTACCCTTGAAACGCTTTCAAATACAGTGTATCGATGTGTGACTATCTTTAATTTTTTATTGAACTTGGTTTTCCCTTATTCTTGTAAGCTTCAAGTGTGTCTTTGACGTTTTCCCGCTAGAAGCGACATGAAAATTAAATATGCAATAAAGTAAATATGATATATCAATTAATTTGTGTATTTAGGTATTTATATTCAGCTGTATTGCAATTCATATGTATATAAATATAAGCATTTTTTTAAACAAGAAAATTCAAAATTATATTTATCTTTCTTTAATATGAAGATTGTTTACACTGAATGGATTAATGAACAATTTGATATTGATATTAAATTTTAATTAGTTTTCTTTTCTCAACGTTTCT
>JABUQX010085758.1:2500-7500 GCA_015478945.1 Trachelipus rathkii
CCAAGTGACACCCAAATACCAAAGAGCGGGGGTTCCGGAGACCCTCCCCGGAGGGGGGAATTAGTCCTACCCCGTAGTTCCCCGGAAGGCCGAGAGACCCCGACTCCTGCCATCGGTGCGGTATACCCTTGGGGTATTCTTTAGTTAAAAAAAAAAAAGCAAAATTTAATAGAAAGTCTATTTATTTTAACGAGTAACCAATAAAAGGTCTCTAAATAGGCTCTCTAATCATATTACTATAATTATTAACAATAATTTTTTAATTTTTTTATTTTTACATTTTCCTATCCAAAATTTTACCAGGATTCCAAAAATGTATTTCTTCTTTTCGCTGTAGCTATTGTAGTTTTTGAGATATAATTTTTTTTTTTTTTACATTTTCCGCACTAAAATTGGACCAGCATTCCAGCAATGTATTCCTTTTCCCGGTAGCTGTTGTAGTTTTTGAGATATGGATTGTGGCTCTTCTAGAGGCTGACCATATATATATATATATATATATATATATATAAATTCTCTATTTTTATAGTACTAAATATATATTTATATATATATATATATATATACTATATATATAAATATTTATATATATATATATATATATATATATATATATATATATATATATATATATATATATATAATGAAAGTGAAGCTCTAGTCTAAACCAACAAATTGTGTTCTTTTTATTTTTTCTTTAAAAAAATATTTTTGTATTACTTTGTTTGATAATAAATCAGGGTTGCAAACTTTTCAGACTAATTTTATTTTTAGTTCCGGTATAACCCATGAGGTCCAGAAAGTCTATGGGAAATTTTAAACTTTCAGAGGCTGTAACTTTTTTTCCTAAAGAGACTGCCGATTTTCGTTTTCACTATTCTTCATTATTATTTTTTTAGAGTATATCCTGTGATTTCAAAAAAAATTTCGTTGTGTTTTTTGGATGCCAAATCCTATAGGGTTTTATACAACTTTGAGTTTGTAACTTTTTTTTTCCTAAAGAGACCGGACAACATAATTTTTTTTTTATTCTTCATTACTATTTCTTTTTAGAGTCTATGCTGTGATTTTTATAAAAATCTGTTTAGAGGCAGTTATTGGAAATAATTACCTTAATTTTTAGATGTTTAGTTCCTTACAAAATAGTAACAACGGAAGGAAGTATATAAAAGCAATATGAAAAAAAATCAACATATCCGATGACCCCAAATATGGGACGCATTTCGCATTGGGTTCCTTTACCTCTAGACTACGAAAGCTTTCTGCTAACGTTCACTTTTTTAGTGATTGAAAATGACATATATCGATTAATAAGTTAAACTTACTTACCATGTATACTAAGTTGAAAATCATCACTAAATATTTCAGACAATGATAGCAGCACCCTCCCATTTTGAATGTTGTAGTTATAAAACTGAAAATGCAAACAACAAATAACACTGCGCAACACTACCAACCTCTACCCACACGGTACAATATCACACTGAATTTTCTGAAAATGAAATCGACTCAACATTTAGCCAAACTTCATTCGACTCGCACATGTTGACTCAAAACTCAAAAAGAGAGAGTTAACGACTCAACCTGAATTTCATTTTAAATTTTCACTCATTCCCCTTGTAAATTGTACGCAATTTACTCTCTTACTTTCTACATTGTTTAGAATTATAGTATATACTTTATTTACAATGATAATAAGTGCACATAGAAAAGAAACTTGTTATTTTCGCCATCATTCTGCTAAACGCTACTCACCTTTCTTTATTAATATGTAATTAGACGCCAAATCGTAAATGCATTGTGGTTATATAGAAATCCATTTTACTAAATCACAAATTTCTTTTCTTAGAGGATACATGCTAATAAAAGATAAAATTAAATATTTATTTATTTAAAGTTTTCTTAATGTAGTAAATTTATTATAATGGCTCAGGGCTATTTAATTCTTGGCCATTAATTATATATATATATATATATATTATTATTATATATATAGTTAATATTAGTACAAAAACCCAGAAATACAGAAATGGCATTGTCAAATTACAAATACTTCAGCATTATTATATATTATTATTATTATTATATATATATTATTATATACATATATTATTATATATTATATATATATATATTATTATTATACATATATATATATATATATATACTATATTATATACATATATATATATATATATATATATATTGTTATATATATATATATATTATTATATTATATATATATATATATAATATACATATATATATATATATGTTTTATATATATATATATATTTATTATATATATATATATATATATATATATATATATATATATATATATATATATATATATATATATATATATATATATAACCCAGAAGTAAAATGCCAGAGGCTTGCATTATTTTCATGCTTCCACCAGGGCTGGGGAAGAGCTAATCATTAGTCAAATGAAGGGGAGTCATCAATATAAAGATTGAGAGTATTCAATAGAAGAAGGGAGAGTATTCAATAGAAGAAGGGAGAGTATTCAATAGAAGGAGGGAGAGTATTCAATAGAAGGAGGGAGAGTATTCAATAGAAGAAGGGAGAGTATTCAATAGAAGAAGGGAGAATATTCAATAGAAGTAGGGAGAGTATTCAATAGAAGAAGGGAGAGTATTCAATAGAAGAAGGGAGAGTATTCAATAGAAGGAGAGTATTCTTCAATAGAAGGAGGGAGAGTATACAATAGAAGGAGGGAGAGTATTCAATAGAAGAAGGGAGAGTATTCAATAGAAGAAGGGAGAGTATTCTTCAATAGAAGGAGGGAGAGTATTCAATAGAAGGAGGGAGAGTATTCAATAGAAGAAGGGAGAGTATTCAATAGAAGAAGGGAGAGTTATCAATAGAAGGAGGGAGAGTATTCAATAGAAGAAGGGAGAGTATTCAATAGAAGAAGGGAGAGTATTCAATAGAAGAAGGGAGAGTATTCAATAGAAGGAGGGAGAGTATTCAATAGAAGAAGGGAGAGTATTCAATAGAAGAAGGGAGAGTTATCAATAGAAGGAGGGAGAGTATTCAATAGAAGAAGGGAGAGTATTCAATAGAAGAAGGGAGAGTATTCAATAGAAGAGGGGAGATTATTCAATAGAAGAAGGGAGAGTATTCAATAGAAGGAGGGAGAGTATTCAATAGAAGAAGGGAAAGTATTCAATAGAAGGAGGGAGAGTATTCAATAGAAGAAGGGAAAGTATTCAATAGAAGGAGGGAGAGTATTCAATAGAAGAAGGGAGAGTATTCAATAGAAGGAGGGAGAGTATTCAATAGAAGAAGGGAAAGTATTCAATAGAAGGAGGGAGAGTATTCAATAGAATTAGGGAGAGTATTCAATAGAAGGAGGGAGAGTATTCAATAGGAGGGAGAGTATTCAATAGAAGAAGGGAGAGTATTCAATAGAAGAAGGGAGAGTATTCAATAGAAGAAGGGAGAGTATTCAATAGAAGAAGGGAGAGTATTCAATAGAAGAAGGGAGAGTATTCAATAGAAGGAGGGAGAGTATTCAATAGAAGAAGGGAGAGTATTCAATAGAAGAAGGGAGAGTATTCAATAGAAGAAGGGAGAGTATTCAATAGAAGGAGGGAGAGTATTCAATAGAAGAAGGGAGAGTATTCAATAGAAGAAGGGAGAGTTATCAATAGAAGGAGGGAGAGTATTCAATAGAAGAAGGGAGAGTATTCAATAGAAGAAGGTAGAGTATTCAATAGAAGGAGGGAGAGTATTCAATAGAAGAAGGGAGAGTATTCAATAGAAGAAGGGAGAGTATTCAATAGAAGAAGGGAGAGTATTCAATAGAAGGAGGGAGAGTATTCAATAGGAGGGAGAGTATTCAATAGAAGAAGGGAGATTATTCAATAAAAGAAGGGAAAGTATTCAATAGAAGAAGGGAAAGTATTCGAGATTTTACCAGTGGAGTAAATGTTATATATGTTGGAGACAGAGAATGGATGAAACTGTGTGGAAAGAGGACCGTTCTTTTCATTTTCCACACAGTAACACAGCACAGCACGAGCTTTTTCATCAAAAGAAGAGGTATACGACTAAAGGGTTCAGAGGAGCAGTTTCCAGTTTTATAGCGATGGTATATAAAGGAAATTTGATGAGAAAAACCTTAGACTCCACCTTATAAAAACGACCAGAATGAGAGGAACCACACCAGATAATGTCAAGTATATTCCATATGGGGAGAACGACAATCACTGTCAGTGTTTGACTACCATGATTTTAGTAGCCCTAATGGATTAGTAGTATTGAAAGTATCACTGGATTCGAATCTTGACATGGGAATTTGTTATTCAAACATCAGTTAATGAGTCAGATATATAAATTTGCAGGTTTTTCCTGCAATGCCAACTCCGGCTCCGATTCCGACTCCGACTCTGAATCCAGTTTCACCCAAGTTCCTCAACTAGTTTCGATTCCATACCCTCTCTCTCTCTCTCTCTCGCTCTCTCTCTCTCTCTCTCTCTAATATATATATATATATATATATATATATATATATATATATATATATATATATATATATATATATATATATATATATATATATATATATATATATATATTTATTATTAGCATTAGTAAAACAATTTTAACATATTTAAATTATATTCCCCGAAAGTTTCCCGAGTGACGAAACATTTCCTAACCATTTTCTTCAAGGCTCATAAGATAGATGAATTAAATTGGTTACAAGATATTAAATAAAAAATATATTATCATATATATATATATATATATATATATATATATATTAGTTATATATATATATATATATATATATATATATATATATATATATATATATATGGTGAAGATTACCATAAAGGAAGGAAAATGTATAGACTGGAGAGGAAAGGTGAGTCCCTAGCTCATCCACCGGTGTTGTAATCTTGGTACTAACAAAGGGCAAAACATTCCTCAATAATTACTTCATTCTTCTCAGACGTGAGAAA
>JABUQX010085758.1:12500-27026 GCA_015478945.1 Trachelipus rathkii
GCATCCCTAAATTTTAACGGCAACCCTAATTTTAGCGACCTTTCCGAAGAAAAGTGCGCAAACGGTTTGCGTCATGCAACCGTTGTAGCGTATTACCCCCCTATTTTAGGCCCCCTTTATTTTTTCGACCGTGGGCCTTTTTTGCCCACGGTAATTTTTTGATCTTCCTTTAGGGCTTGTAGCCCTATTTTTTGATGTCTTTACCTTGTTTGACCACCTTGCAGATACGCATGGTCAATTTTGGCCCCGGTAATGCTTTTGGCTCCCTTTGGTCTTGCCATGGTCATTTTTGGCCCAGCGGAATATTTTCGACCAACCCTTGGTAATTCCATGGGTCAATTTTGACCCACGTAATTTTTGATCTTCCTTTAGGGGCTTAGCCCTATTTTTGATGTCTTTCCCCCTGTTTGACCATGATATTTCGGCTTTGTACCTTGCAATATACCGTGGGTTCGAATTTTGACCCACGGTTGAATTTTCTGGGCTTCCTTTTAAGGGCTTAGCCCTATTTTTTGACGTCTTTACCTTTGTTTGACCATGATATTTCGTCCTTAACCTTGCCTAATCATACCTGGGTCAAATTTTGACCCACGCTTACTTGATGGCTTTGATGGTTCCCAATCACCGTAAGAGTACCGTAGATGTTCTACTTAAGTGTTCTATGATATTAGATGAGTGCAGGTGGAGTGCAAGTTGAAGTGCCAAGTGAGTGCCAATGAGTGCCAATGAGGCCAAGTGGAGTGCCAATGAAGCTGCCAAGGTGAGTGCCACAATAGTGCCAAGTGGAGTGCCAACATAGATGCCAACTGAGTGCCACTTTTTGTTCAAGCCTTTTTCTAGCCTCCCTTGAGCCTAGATAGCCCTAATAATGGTGTCTACCCCTAGGTTAAAAGGTATGAGGATTCGATGGTGTATATATCACAGTTTCTAGGATGCTTCTACTATGAGTTTAGTATTTTTATGAACACTTATAATTCACTTACACTCTCCATAGAACACTTACAATTAAACGCATATACGCACTTACACACCCTCACACCCACACACAGCGTACCACTTAACATACGCACCCCACCACTCGATATTTTGATGTCTCAGCTTCAATGCCTCACATTGATGCCTGCACATTAAATGCCTCAGCATTGTGCCTCAGCATTAATGGTCTCAGCAAGTTGATGCTCATACTTCTGAAGGTTTTCATCTTTGATGACTCATCTTCGATGACGTCATCTTTGATACCATCTATATTTATGATTCATCTTTGATGAAATCACCTTTGATGGCCTCACTCCTACTCTCCACATCAATAGAACAGAGTTAATATTCAAATGTCTTCCAAGTTCATAAGCTGCCCACCAGGGCGCAGCAAGCCCCTCCCCGCAAAGGATGTGAGGACCGCACCTCACAGGTGTCGACCCGCCGCGCGAAATGAAAATATATATACTATAATCATTCATTTTATTTCATACTACAACAATATTTCAAAGAATTTCGTTTCAAATATACTACGAGTTCATTCATTTTTATTCATACTTAAAAACATTTTATTAAAACATTTTCCGGAAAAGCAAAAAATTTAATCATAATACTTTATTTTATACTTAGCCTAAAAGATATGCAGTAAATATAATGTTCTTCATTGTATTTTAGGTTTCTACCGCCGGGGCATTGTCCTCTAAAAATTCAGAAGCAAGTCATTTCTCATCCTGTGATCACTATTAAAAGATCTCGACAGCGCCAGTGACACCACTAAATATTCGTTGTCAGCTAATAAAAACCAGAACCAGGACTACAGCCACAGACAAATATAAGTATACATTTTTTAGTTGCACCTTACATTACACTACACTTATAACTTCACTTGCTTAACTTTCTGCCTTTTACTTGCTTTTTAACTCATGTTTTTAACTGCTTTAAACTTTCTGCTCATTCACTGCTCTTATCCAACTCAAATATGTTTAACCTTGCTATTTAAACTACTTCCTGCTTTAATACTGCTTTACTCTCACTTCTAAATGTTTTACTCATGCTTTAACTCTTATCCTCTTTAATAATCTTGCTCTTTGTATTTACTCGTCTGCTTTAACTGTTTAAACTGCTCTGCTTTCAATTCGCTGGCTTTAAGCTCATATATTTATTTTTATACAATTATCGTTTTTTCTTTTATATTTTTAATTTTGTTTTAATACTTGTTTTATTTTATTATTTGCTATTATTATTGTTGTTTTAATACTTTTTTACATATCATCGAAATGCTTGTAATGTTACAAAGATAATTAACCCAACACTAACACACCAGTAGTACCTCATTCAGGTCTATCTCCAACCACCCATCTATTCTCCCTCTTAAATAAACTTTGTATCCGAATATTATTAATTACTATATACATTATACCACTCTTCATCTAACATACCACCGTCGTCTAATCAGATCAGTAAGCAGTTATAAATACATTAGAGGTTTATTACTCTATCATCTAGGGGACTTCACTATCCTTTGTTTACATGGTCTGTTACCCTGCTACAACTTTCTGCTTTCAATTAAACTGCCTTTACTACATGTTTATAATCCATGCTCTCTAATTCTGCTTTTACTCGCTTAAACTCATTTACCTGCCCTTTACCTGACTTTAAACGACTTTACTGCTTTACACATGATTATAACCCATGTCATTTACTGCTTTTCCACTCTCACTGCTTTACACTACGCTTTATAACTCAGCTGCATCTTACTCCTCCAACTATTCATTACACACATGATCCATGCCATTTCTCTTTTTCATAACCATTTTTTATTTTTGTTTAATACTTGATATTTATTATTTCACGATTTCTGGATTTTGTTTTAATTACTCTGGTTTTTTTAACTTTGTGTAATGTAAAGAATAGAAATACACCACTTAGAGTTTCCGCCAGATAAACATTTATATTTTAGATAAATGATTTTGTAGCGAAATTTTAGTTAAAGAACATAATACTTTTACATACCCTTAAAGGCAGTAAAGCACGGTAAACAAATAGAGGTCGTAATTAAAATTACCACACCTAACATGCTAACAGGCATTAAGCTAAGACCCCTTTCGTTTTAACTCGCTTTATCGCTCTTAGCTTCATGCTTTAACAGCCTTTAGACATCGATCAGATTGTCGACTGCTTTAACTTTCTGTCCTTTAGCTGCTTCTAACTTTCTGTCTTTACTGTTTTAACTCATATATTTATGAAAATTATTATGTATTTTTTTTTTATTTATGTTTTAATACTTCTATTACTTTTTTATTATTATTTTTAATTTATTTTTATTATTATGTTTATTATTTTTGATTATTTTATTTTTATATATATTTTATTTATTACTCTTAGTTGTTTTTACCTTAATACCAACATAGTTATTATATTTGAATTAACACACATAATCCACCCATTTAACCAACAGTACACGGGCGAACAGCACAGCACACACACACCCCACGCACATACCTACTTACTTTTATACACACAGTTCCGATGACACTTATTACGACACATTCAACTATTGACTACTGGTACATTTGCCCATAAGACACTCTCATTACACTATCAACAACATGTGTCAGCACCCCGACCCCCCCACCATCACACACACTCCTCGGTCATACCCACCACAACAGAGCTATCAGGTTTGCTCCAGCCATCACAGCACACTTACACTTATCACACAATTCACTTACTATTACTTATATTCCATCACATTTCACCTATGACATGCTTCATTTGTCCATCAGACATCACTACATTTACACTCTACACTCACAACACTATGATATCACTTACAACTCTTCCGACACAGAAATATTTACTTCACACCTCACACAAATTTACTTCATGCTCACGACACACTCATTTGTTTGTTTTGTTCAGATGTTACTTACACACACAGATTTTACTTACACTTGCACACAGATTTACCGTGGTCTCACACACACACACACACCCACCCACCACGCACACTCACTTATACAATATAACGTATAATTTATTAAACATTTTAGTGTTTATTAAATTACAACACGTACATTATATTACTCATTCAAATAAATTCAAATTTTTAAAAGTTTCTAAAACTTCTCATAATAACTCAAACATTATCTTTGAACAAAGAATCTATTATTAACTGTTAATACTTTTTTGTTATATAAATTTTATAACTATCAAGTTTTTAAAAAAATTTTTTACTAAATTTTTAAATTTTATTAAAAACATTATTTTACGTACTTAAACGCATATAAATCAGATAAAGGTCAGCCCCCAGCACCCGCTCCTTACACCAAGCTATGGCCACATTATTGTTCTCTTCGTACTTACTGAGCTTTACATCATCTCTTACATGCTAATAAGTATGACGTAAAATAACAAAATTAAGTTCTTCCTCTGCTAACAATAACATTATTTTCATTATTATTAATTCTCAGTTTTTATTTAAAAATAACAATATTCACTTACATTTTTATATTATTCGTTCGATGTTAACTAAAAATTATTTCATAAGTTTATTTAAATAATTCGGGTTTTCTTATTATTACTTATCTATTATCTATGTACCATTGACATAACTCCGATCACGCAGCCAAAACACAACTACCCGCCGAACTCCTTTACAGATGAGCGAAACTGACCTCGTCTCTCTGTAAAATGTTTGAAATAACTAACTTTAGTCTAAATTAGTGATAACCTTTTTGTACCCGGGGGGCGATTTAAGCCCTAATTCCAAGGTCCAAAATATACCTTTCAAACTGCACCTTTTTCGTAAAATGTGGTGCAGATACCTACATGTAGGCCTAAATTTAGGCCTAAATTTATGGATAATTCCTTTTTGTAGACGGGCTATTTAATCCTAATACCAAGGTCAAAAGGTATTTCCCGTATAGACAAGAATCATTGTTATTATTTATTTTTTATAAATATATTTCCCCCTGAAAAATGCTGGATCGGATAAGAATCCTTTAAGCAGGCTAAAACAGACCGAAATTTTTCCTTACTTGCTAGCCATTGAGATCCAGGGGTAAATCCTTATCTCTATAGCTGACTCGTAAATGTGATTGGTTGAGAATTATTTATCGTCTTTTGAATCGTACTATTGTTCTTTAAACTTGTATTTGAGCAGTGATATTATCTTATTATCTTTTAGACCCAAACTCTTTTAAAATCACAGTCACCAGACTCAAATATATATCCGGTGCACAAGTTATCTGATTTGTATTAATAGTGTTTTTATTTTTCATATAATTTGTAATATCATAATTTCTAATCAAACTACCTTAACAGTTGAGAATAAATTATCTAATTCACTAGAATAGACTAATAATTAAATTCACTAGTTCAAAGCTAACCAACAGCGCTCAGCATGAGCCCACCCGACAAGAGAGGCTGCCAATCCCGCCCCGCTCGATGCGTCGCCGCGTCCCCTGCCCGCCGCGTGCGCCACCCAGGCGCAGATATTTCCGGCTTACCCGCCGCGCCGCGTTGCGCCCCGCAGGCCCGCAATATTCCCCAGCGCGAATTATTAATTAACGAAACACACATACACACACACACGCACCACATCACACACACACACACACAGCACCACACCGACACACACACACACCACACTCACACTCACTTACATATATAACGTAATAACTCTGAAAAACATTTTACTTTTTATTTTATCTATATACTTAGTGTTATTTACTGCATGCCTATTGTTATTATTTTGACGGGAAAGATACACAGCACACACACACACACAGCGCACACATACACAACACACACAACACTGCCGGTAACACGCACACTCACTTACATATAGCGTATAATTTTATTAAAACATTATCTTTTTTATTTTATTTTTATTTTAATATAATTATCACTTAGCTGTTATTACTTCATGCTAACTTGTATTATTATTTAGAAATACCCATGCACACACTCACACACACACACACACACACCACACATACACACTACACAACGCTACGCACCACCCACCCTCGATATTCATTGATCCCCCCAACTTTAATGCTCAAGCTTCTTGCATACCTCAACTTTTGATGTCTGCAAGTTTTGATCGCCTCCGCTTTTGATACTCAACTTAATAACTTTGCTTTGGTACCTCTGCTTTAGTGGTTCATCTTTTGATGACTCAACTTTGATGTCGTCATCTTTGATAACCACCTATAATTGATGATTCCACTTTATAAAGCCAGTTACACTTTACCATAAGACACTTACCTTACACTTATACACTACTATACAACTATATTCTTTATTCACACACATACACACATCACACATTATACACTTACGTTCACACATCACGACAGACTACATCAACTCCACACACTCCACAATAATATAAATATATACTATATATATATATATATATATATACTTATATAATATATATATATATATATATAAATTATATATTTCATTCGCGCGGGCATATTGCGCCTGCGGGCGCAACAGCCGGCGCAGCGGGTTCTGCGGAATATTGCGCCGCCGTGCCGCACTGCGGCGGGCGATCGACGCGGCGGAACGCAACCAGCGCCTGGCGGGATTGCAGCCTTTGCCGGGTGGGGGCTCATCGCTGAGCTCTGGCTCGGTTAGCTATGAACTTTAGTGGAAAGTTTAATTATTCTCTATTCATAGTGAAATAAATATTAAATTCCTGCATGTAAGTAAGGTCAGTAAATATGATATACACTTAGGACAAAATAAAACACTTTTAATACAAATCAGATAACTTTGTGCAACCGCTTAACAGCTAAAAGGACTGATGATGTTTAAATGAAGTATGTGGTTAAGACAGATAATAACACAACACCTGCTCAAATACAAAAGTTCTTAAGAGAACAAACGTTAATCTTTCAAAAGACGATAAAAATAAATGTCTCAACAGATCAATACGAGGTCATATAGAGATAAGGATTACCCCGACCAATCACAAAGTAAGGAAAACATTTCCTTTTTTACCTGCTTAAAGGATGTTACCGATCCAGCAGGTTTCAGTTGGAAACATATATTTTATAAATAATAATAACAATGATTCCTGTCTATACGGGAATTACCTTTTGACCTGGTATTAGGATAAAATTAGCCCGTCTACAAAAAGGATATCCTGAATTTAGGCCTAAATTTAGCCTAAATTTAGTTATTCCACCACATTTTACAGAAAAAGGTTCAGTTTGAAAATATAATTTTGACCTTGGGAATCTAGGCTTAAATCGCCCGGTTTACAAAAAAGGATTATCCTAAATTTAGACCTCAAGTAGTTATTTCAACACACATTTTACAGAAAGAGGTCAGTTCGTATCTGTAAGGAGTGCGGTTGTTGTGTTTTCTCGTATGGATTGTCATGTACATAGATAATAATAATAATAATAACCAGAAAACCCGAATTATTTAAAAAACTTTGAAAATATTTTTAGTTAACATCGAGTGCATAATATAAATGTAAGTGAATAATTGTCTATTTTTTAAAATATAAAACTAGAATGATTTAAAGCCAAGTTAATGTAGCAGACGAAGAACTATTTTGTTATTTATATACTTATTAAACATGGCTAAAGATGATGTAAAGCATAAGTCAAGAGAACAAAACGTGGCATAGCTTGGTGTAGAGGGGTGCTGGGGCTGGATTTACTGATTATTGCTTTAAGGTAACGATAAAGAATATATGTTTTTAAAATAAATTTCCCATAAATTTAGTAAAGAGTTATTTTAAAAACTTGATAGTTATAAAATTTATACAACAAAAAGTAATTAACAGTTTACATAAATAAAATTCTTTGTTCAAAAGATAATGATTTGATTTAGTAAAGATAAGGTTTAAAAACTTTGACAATAATTTTAGTTGTATTTGAATGAGTAATAATAATGTACGCGTTTAATTAAAACATAAAATAGTTTTAATAAAATTATACGTTATATGTGATAAGTGAGTGTGCGTGGGTGTATATGTGCTGCTGTGGTGTGTGTGTGTGTGTGTACAATCTTGTGCAAGTGTAAGTAAATTTCGTGTGTGTATAGTAAATCTGACTGTGTCGAGATGTAAAGTAAATTCTGTGATGAATGTAAGTAAAGTCATGATGTCCACAGTAAGTAAATCTGCTGTGTGAGCTGGCCTGCAAGTGTAATGTACGAGTGTCTAGGAAAATGTAAGTGTCATCTAGTGAATGTGTGTATAAGCTATCATAGTGACTTGTGTATAAAGTGCTAAATCGTGCTGTGCTGTGTGTGTGTGTGTGTGTACGTGTGTGTGTGTGTATGTGATGTGTATGTATACGTGTGTATAAGTGTAAAATGTAAGTGTCTAATGGGTAAATGTAAGTGTCATAGTGAATGTGTGTATAAGTGTCCAGTAGTGGAAGTGTGATGTAATAGTGTAACACCGTGTATGTGTGTGTGTCGTGGTCGTGTGTGCGTGTGTGTGTGTTGTGGTGGTGTATGGTGTGTTTCTACAATAATAATAACAATAGGCATGAAGTAAATAACACTAAGTATAATAAAATATAATAAAAATAAAATCACCCATAAAAAATAATAAAATAATAATCAAAGACTACTACTAAAAATAATAATAAAGCCAAATAAAAGTATTAAAACAAATAAAAAAAAAACATAATGTAAATAAAATAGTATGAGTTAAAACAAGTAAAGCAGAAAAGTTAATAGCAGTAGTTCTTTCGTAATCTGTGCACGTTTGATCATCAGCAAGTAAAGCAGCAAAGACTAACTCGCAGTACAGCAGTAAAACAAAGGCATACTAATCCCTAGAATGTAGGCTAATAACAACCTCTATTCGTTTATCTGCATCTTACTGCTTTTAAGGTTGAAAAGTCATACTGTCTTTTAAATAAAACATTTCGTACAATTTTAATTAAAATAAAATGTATTATCATGGCCGAAACTCTGTGGTGTTTTTATTCTTACGATACAAATACTTCAAAAATAAAAAAGTATTAAAACAAGACTAAAAAATAGAAATAAAAAATAACAATTCATTAAAACAAAATAAAAAAATATAAGAAGAAAAACATAATGTTAATAACTATATGAAGTTAAAGCAGAGAAGTATAAAGACAGCTAAAGGACAGAGAGTTAAAAGCAGTTAAAACATGCGCTTAAAGCAAGTAAAGCGCAGAAAGTTAAAGCAAGTAAAACAAATGAGTTAAAGCAGTAAAGCAGAAAAGTTAACCGCAGTAAAAACCATGACCGTATAAAAGCAGTAAAGCAGAACAGGTTAAACGCAGTAAAAGCAGTAAAAAACAAACAGGCATACTAATCCTAACCGAGTGTTCGGTCATAAACACCTCTATTGTTTTACTGCTTTTAATAAAATTTCGTGTATGTAAAGTATGTTTTTAATAAATTTCGGTACAATTTTATTCGAAAATAAATGTTTATATAACCGAAACTCTGTGTGTGTTTATTCTTACATTACAAAATTAAAACTAAAAAAAGTATTAAACACACACAATAAAAGAGTAGAAATAAATAAAATAAAAGTATTAAAACAAAATAACAAATATTAAAACATAACAACATACATGTTAATGAAATATTAATGAGTTAAAGCAGTAACAGCAGAGAGTTAAACACAAGTAAAAGCAGAGAGTTAAAAAGATTACAACGCAGAGAGTTAGCAGTCAAATAAACCATGAGTTAAAGCAGTAAAAGCAGAAAATTAAAGCAGTAACACATGAAGTTAAGCATAAACAGAAATTAGAAGCAGTAAAACATAGTTAAAGCAGTAAGAGCACAAAGTTTAAAAAGCAAGTAAACGCAGTAAATGACAAGGCATAACTAATCCCCTAGCATGTTAAGGTAATAACACTTATTGTATTTACTGCCTCTTAACTGCTTTAACGGTTAATGTAAAGTATATTGTTTTTAATAAATGCGGTACAATCGTAGCTAAAAAAGAAATGTTTTATATATACAGACACTCTGCAATTTTTTTCTTCTAACAATAACAAATCTACATTTAAAAATTCGATACAATTAAAAAAGTTTCAAGTAGAAAGGTATTCAAGTAAAAATACACGTTACATAACAATATAGTGGTGTCTAATAATAGGGTTCCTGTAATGCAAGTTACAGTTTTAGGTTTCGCGAAAAATGTTTTAATAATAACTGTTTAAGTATAAAGTACAAATAATGACTCGTTAGTATACATTTGGAAACGAAATCTCTTTCGAAAGGTTTAAGTACTGAAATAAAAATGAATGACTATATCATAACCTATACTTTCTTCTTCGCGCGCGGGTCGCCACCTGTGGGTGAAGGGGCCTCCATCCCTTTAGCGGGAGGGGGACTTGCTGCGCCGCTGGTGGACAAACTCTATGAACCTTGGAGCAAGACATTAAATTCCCTCTGCTTCTATGCTGTGGGACGAGATGAGCCATCAAAGGTGATTCATCAAAGATGAATCATCAAGATAGATGGTACTCAAAAGATGACGTCATCAAAAGATGAGCTCATCAGAGATGAACCTTCAGAACGCCAAGTTGAGGCATCAGATGACTGAACAGTTAATGACTGACGACATCAATAGCCTGAGCCATTAATGACTTGAGACGCAATTAAATGTGAGGATCATTAATGCTCGAACATCATAAAAATACGAGTGGTAGAGTGTAAAGTGTACAGTGTATCTGTGTGTGAGGTGTGCAGTGTAAGTGTATCTAGGTATTAAATGTAAGAAGTGTCTACTAGGAGAGTGTAAGTGATTATAAGTGTCTATAAAAAATACTGAACTCATAGTACGAGAAGCATCCTAGCAACTCTGTAATGAATAAACACAATCGACATCCTCATACCTATTATAACCTAGGGTAGACCCCCATACTTCAGAGGCTATTCTACGCCAGGAGGCTAGAAAATGGCTATAGAAAAAGTGCACTCAGTTGGACCAACTATGTGCACTACCTTGCACTATGTGGCACTACACTTGGCACTCACTCTGCGCCACTACTTGCACCATTGGCACTCATTGGCCACTCACTCTGGCACAATCACCTGGCACTCACCTGGCACTCATCTAATACCTCATAGAACACTAAATAGAACATTCCTAGGTACTTCTTACGGTGATTGGGAACCATCAAAGCCATCAATAATTAGCGTGGGTCAAAATTGACCCATGGTATTTGGCAAGGTCAAGAGTCTAAAAGGACGAAAAATATCATGGTCAAAACAAGGATAACTAAGACGATCCAAAAAAATAAGGCGCCTAAGCCCTTAAAGGAAAGCCCAAAAATTACCGTGGGTTGAAAAATTGACCCCACAGGGTATATGGCAAGCGTAAACAGCCGAAATATCACATGGTCCAATACCAAGGTAAAGACCATCCAAAAAATAGGGCTAAAGCCCCTAAAGGAAGATTCAAAATTACCTGCCGTGGGGTCAGAAAAATTGACCCCAATGCGAACTAAACCAAAGGGTTTGTCGAAAAATATTCCGATGGCCAAAAAATTGAACCTCATGGAAACAAAGGTAAGCCCAAAAATTACCCGTGGCCAAAATTGAACCCATGTAATCTGGCAGGTGGTCCAAACAAGTAAAACATCAAAAATAGCGGCTAAGCCCCCTAACGGAAGATCATAAAATCTACCGCGGGCAAAAATGGCCCACGTTTCAGTCGAAAAAAATAGGGGCGTAAATATAGGGGGGGGTATACGTACAAACGGTTGCTGACGCAACGTTTGGCCGCACGCCTTTCTTCGAAAGGGTGCTAAAAAATTAGGGTTCTCAAAAAATTAGGGTTCTCAAAAAATTAGGGTTCTCAAAAAATTAGGGTTCTCAAAAAATTAGGGTTCTCAAAAAATTAGGGTTCTCAAAATTGTGGTTCTCAAAAAATTAGGGTCTCTCAAAAAATTAGGGGTTCTCAAAAAAGCTCGGTGGGCCAAAAAATTAGGGATCTCAAAAAATAGGGTTCTCAAAAGAATTAGGGTTCTCAAAACAATCGACTTCTTCCCCTAAACGGACAAGGGTATGTAAAAAAATTTGGGTTCCCAGAAGGTCAAGGCCAAGAAAGGTCATAAGGGCAGGTAAAATTCAACCCTCAGGAAACAACGCTGTGCGGTCAGAAAACGGTCCAAAAAAGGTCACCCAAAATTGGGTTATCATTTTTTACCCCATGTGAGACCTCCAATATGGAGTAAAAATTTGGGGTAAAACATAACACTAGCAATATACATCCCCTACTACTTAATATATGTATATATTATATATATATATATATATATATATATCTATATATACAATATTAATATATGTATATATATATATTATATATAATATATATATACTCTATTTTAATTATATATATATATACTATATACTATTAATATAATATATATACTATATATATACTAAATATAAATATAGTAAATATATATACAATACTATATAATAGTATAATAATATATAATAATATATATAATAGTAATATACTATATATATATAGTTATATATACTATATAATAATATAATAAAATATAATATATATTATATATATTAATATATATATAAAGAGTATATAAACATAATATATATTATAATATATATATATCTATAGTATATATACCTATATATAATATACTATAATATATATTCATATATATATAATTATTATATCAGTAATCTCACACTATACTACTCTAATATAATATATATAGTATATACATAATACTATATACTATATATAATATCCAATATATATATAGCTATAAGATATACTTATCCATATAAATAATAAAAAGTTCCTCACCATCACGGACATGGGCCCATATCTGGAGGGACTAACTACTAGGTAATTAATCCCTAGGGTCCCGGACGAGGATCAAAGATCATGAACATTATGATCCCTCTTCTCTCTCCTCTCTCTCATCTCTCTCATCTCTTATATTATATATACTATTATTATATAATAATTATATATAATATAATATATATATAGTATATAGATATATATAATATATATATATATATATAACTATATATATACTATATATTAATAAATATATATATATACACTTAATTACGTAGGACCTTGACCTGTATTCCCCTACGAAATATTAAAACAATTGTTTCTGAGCTTACAATTTGCATTAATAAACAAACTACCCATGAGATGATGGTACTCATATGATGGTGCTCTGGAGCAACACAATTATTTCTTGATCTGCACCATCATTACATGGAAAGAGCCGCACCAAGCCTTAGAAACATCATTGACTAATAATCTCCAAAAGTCAGTAACATACGTTCTTGAGAAATAGACAGTTACATTAGGACTCTCCTTACCTTTACTTGGATCTTTTCGTGTGACACCTCCCGATAGAAATCGAACTCGCTTTGCTGGCCAATAATCTGTACGACCAAACACCTTATTTCACTCAACCTATTCCGTTCCACCTTGCATTGTAGGTAAGAATATTTTCACACCCAATCGCGCCTTTGACATCCCATAGTAGTAGTATAGTTACACAAACTGACGGACGACTTGTCGGGGGAGTCGCAAAAATTTTTTTTAAAAAATTAAAAAAAAATTTTTAAAAAATTAAAATTTTTTAAAAAAAATTAAAAATTAAAAAAAAAAGTTCAAAAACAAATTCAAAAAAAGCTTTTCTCGCCAAAAACTTTTCTCTGGGTAAAGTTTTTTTTTTTTAAATTTTTTTTTTTTTAACTTTTTAATTTTTTCTTAAAATTTTTTATTTTTTTTTATATTTTTTAAACTTTTTAAATTTCGTTAACCAACATATTCGCATTTAATGGCGCGACTAAATAAAAAGTTTGTTGGCCTCCCTCGACAAGTCGTCCGTCAGTTTGTATAACTATACTACTCATAGTGTTTTAATATAATAAATTATCTGTTGTTGAACTCTGTTTAGGGCAAATAAAAATACTATCTCCTAATAGTATAATGACGAATTTTCGTTCTTGTTTGATATACTTATTAACAGTTAATATATATATTATAAATATACACTATATATATATATATATATATATATAGTATATAATATAATATACTATACATTATATATATATAACTTAAATATATATATTTATACACATAGTTCTAACTTAATATCTATAACTATAACTACTGACTTATTCCACATAAGAAAACAGATACAAATGTCGTGGCTATAACATAATTATGCACAATATATTCCGTTTGCCATTTAACCATCTGAATTTCTGGGGTTAAGTAATACAAGTTATATCCATCTCAGTTATCAGTAATAAAAGATGGTCTATAACCATATCAGAAAGACTTTATTCAGCTTTACCACATCACCTTACTCCTCGCTTAATCCTATCATACCGTTTCGATTTGAATTTTGGCCTTATACTCTGAACTCGTTTATCGCTAAAGACACCGCCGCTCTCTACTCCGAGCGTTTTGGGAGAAATGGGTAATTAATTTTTCTGTTCAAAAGACAAGAACCTTGATGGAACATCATCGATCGGCTTCTTACAATTCTTTCTCCCTTC
>JABUQX010085759.1:0-23429 GCA_015478945.1 Trachelipus rathkii
CCCTTTCAGTAAATTTTCGGTATACATAATAGAAAAAGCTAATTACCTTCCAAACCTTTATCATTTCAAGGTTTTTTGATTAAAATTTTGATTCCACAAGCACGACCAAATAGGACGGTTTTTGATCAGAGTAAGACCTTATGTAATTTTTTAGTGAAATTCTGGTCACTTATATCCCATGGAGACCAAAATATAAATTCCGCTAAAACTAAAATAAATAGAAGATACCGTACCAGTATAAGAAAATATATAGCTTAATAGTTTTATATTCCTATAATAATAATAATATCTGAAGAGAAATAATAATATAGAATAGAAGAATAATATCAAACTTTGCATCCACAACGTCTTGCACAATTGAAAAACCATTGCAATTAAAAGGAATTAAAATTTTTACAAAAAAAATAACTTCTTTTAAGGCAATTCGTGCACAATTGACAGCAGCCTGTTCTAAGAGGTCTTTCTTTGGACTGAATTGCAGCTACGAGAATTTTGATTTCTGTTGAGAGTAAAGTTGAGGTGAATTTATACCTAGAAGTGAAGGTTGTACATCTACAATAAATCAGTATCACTATTACTTTGAATAACTGATTTTGAATTTGAGGATTCAACTTGGATCTGTATTTTCATTGTTTTGACCATTTGAATTGGAGAAATCACTGCTTGCTTCAGCATCACAGTTTCTCCACTGAGACAGATGGGGTAAGAGATAACTCCAATGGGATACGAGATGACCACAAACAGAAACTACAATTAATGACAGGTTTGTCCAATACATCCCTTTTTAAATAACACACTGCCTGCTCTTATTTGTCTATTCATCCAGCAATGACTTCCAGAACTCTGCCGCAAAAAGCCAGAAGGTCTAGCTTGGTTAGGTGTGTGGAATCAGAACTATATCTACACCTTAATTCTGGTTGCGTTCCACTCTGAGCTGATAGAGATTTCTACTTGTCTGATGTCTGACGCAAATTTTAATAATAAGCTCATTACCATTTAATTTCCGAAAGTCTCTAGAAACTCTCCTCGTAGGAAGTTAGAGTAATGGCTAAGTCTTGTTGTGATGGAGGAAGCGAGGAAGTTGTTTCCACATGGGGTGGAAACTTCATTGAACTATGAGCGTAGAATTGCCATAAGACTCAAAAAGAAATTGGTAGACCAATAATTTCCATAATCATTATGCTGTATACCCTATAGGCTTTAAATGGTCTTGAATTGCATTAAACATTGTGATATTTGGAGAATTACTTGTTTAACAGTTGAAAAGTAGGGTTAGGTTTGCGTTTTACTATAGTTTATAGGACATCCCTTAAACTGTTCGTATTATTCTCTCCCAAACTGATCCCACCCAACTGGAATAGATGGGAATCTTGTAATGTTTGATGTTAATTTGATACGCATATGTTCGGAGAAAATATATCTGCCAAGACAAAGATCTAACAGTAATTATTTCCCACCTTGTTTGAAATTCTGGCATTTGTCTGAAAGTACAAACTCGAAGGCCTATGCCATATATATTTGTGTGAAACGTTGGAAATGAAAGCTAAAAAGGCATTCAGTTGGACATATCATGAAGGGACATTCAACATGAATAGCTCTTTGATGTTAAAGGCATGGTGTAAATTAATAGATACATTTTTGAAGTTCCTTATCTTTACAAAGAGATGTCCTGTAAAAATCCACACCAGTATGCTCAAAGGAACGCACAAAATTATCTATGATGAGAAAGATTAGTCATTTTTGGATATTTAATTAAGGGTATACTGTTAAATTTTTGCAAACTATACAGTCTGACAAAACATTCTTTACAGTCTGCCTGGCCTTGGTAATCCAGAAGCAATTGAGATCTGATGAAATTGATAGTGGTTTGAAAACCCAAGTGTTGACACATAGAATGAAAATCTCTTATGATTAATCTAGTGAGATGATTATCCTTGCCAAAAAGAGTTGGATTTATCACTCATCATTATATAAAAGTGTCTTGCCAATTCTCCTTTGGATTCGATGAGGCCTTTATCATCTATGAATAAAATAAGTTGATTAATTAGCAGTGGAATTTCATCCTTTTTAGGATTTTGCGAGAAATAATATCTCCTTAGAAAAAACAATGCGTAGCTGCTCATTTATCTGTCAACCAATTAGAGTATGAGCTGTTTGATGCACAATACTATCATTTCACACCTTACTTCCTGCTAATGAATTCTGACCTATTTTGAAGTATACTTATAAAGCTTATGTACACTTGAGTAATCTTTAAATGGTGATAAAGACTGCAGTAGATACCACAGATGTTGTTACATTGTAAAGACTTTCCTTATTGGCCTCAGAACAGAACAATTAAGAGTTACTAATAGGCCATTGAATTGATCTAGGAGTCAAGAAGGACCTTTTAAGCCATAAAGGTAATTTGAAATAAACAGAAAAGGGTGTCGTAACACCTCTGGTAAATTCAGATTCTGCTGGGTTTTTCAGCCAGTATTGAGTAAGCATAAGAATGAGGATAACCTTTGTACTCTTGCTTTCAACTTGATTTTTTGATTTGATAAATTTCTTTTGAACCTATTTTATTTACAAAAATATTTTTATCTTTTTGCTCTCAGACAGGAGCCATGAAAAACTATTTTGAGGCATCTACAAACACCTTATGCTTTTGAACTGAACATTAGGGAATTCTGATAATGTTGATTTGATACACTTAAAAATAAAAACACAGAGACAACAACTCCAAAGAGGGCAAAGCCCTAGATTTGAGGGGGGCCAACTTGGCCTTTGAAAATATTAAACTAAGAACCTGACCTATACTATAAACTGCAAAACCATTACAAGATGTTGAAGCATCACAAAATACAAATAATGAGTTTGACGAAAAGGTGAGAAAGCACACCCTTCAATTTCAATATTATGTAATTTTATTTAAATCTGAAAAAAAGAGAAAGCACCAGGAAACTACAACATCGGCAGGGACCTTTTCATCCCAATTGAGACCTAATTGCCATAATTTCCTAATTAATAACCGACCTCTTAAAGTTACGGGTAAAAGATATTTAAAGGATCAAAAAACCTTGGACACAGCTGATAACAACAATCTTTTGGTATTTGCATCAGCATTAATTGAAAATTTTGCTAGTTTTTAACTTATCTGTAAGAGGATTAAAAAGATATCCAAGAACCTTATTTTCTGATTCCTGATGTTGAACTATTCTACCCTCTTCTTCCATAACAGCTCTAAGATGGTTATGAGAGTCCCAACTTCTAAGATGAAACCACCATCTTCCATTCTTTTGTTTACATTCATGATAAAAATTCCTTTAAATGTTGTGGATCAAATTGGCCCACTAATAATTAAATTATCAACAAAAAAATTATTCAATAGATCTGAGTACATGTATCATCCATTCATTTAAACTTGAGCATGATGCTTTGAGATGTAATTGAGGATGAAGAGAGTGAGGATGTGAAAACCGAAAACAATTGGTCGAGATCGATAAGCCTTTAATTGACCATTACTTCTCCAAAAAAAAGCAAAAACGAGTTGCGGCTTCGATATATTTGACTTAAATCTGAAGAAGGCTGCTTTATGATTCGATAGAAGTTTAACATTATACTGATTTGATCTGAACGAATAAATGTCCTAAAAAGGAAGACATCAATATCTGGATCCAGTATAGGCATTGTCCTCATTTACAGAGGTAAGATGATTTAGTTTATACGAGAACAGTAAGTTACACAGGCCTGCCTTTGTTGATAGCTTGATCATTCAGTTTTTCGCATAAACAGGTGCTGCTGAGGACAGTCCAAATATAATTTATTACTCAGAGGCGACCGAATACTTTTAACTCTTCAATTAATTACCAATCAAGGCTAATTGTGGCTGAAGACATCATCATAGAGCTCTTAACTAAAATCTTTTTCTTTCTAAAATTTTCAAATCTCTATTAAGTACTGAAAGAGCATTGTTATAGTTTGGTGATGGCAACAAGGGAAGTTTATCTTCAATCCATGGAAGAATCTATATGATATTTTCCGTCTTTGAACTCTATACCACCTTTGAATTTTTCAATCTGTTTCAAATCATCCTCAGATTTATTATTATGCATACCTTCAATACCTAAGGACTCTAATTGAACATGTTTCAATCCTTTGCTCTACTCTGATTAGTTAGGATATGACTAAAGGATTAATAATAAGAACGTACAAGGGTTTAAGACTGCATGTAACCAAGAGTATGTTAACCTTTGCAAATGATTTGATGTATAGAAACATGAATGTGATTTTGATTTTGAACAAATATTAAATAAAAATTTGGAAACTACTGGGATTTGAATTTATTTGATATAAAAAATTAGTAATTTTCAAATGGAAAATAGAACCATCTCTTAACTTAAAAGCAGATCCACTCATACATTTAATCAATTCTATTTGAGGGAAATACTCTATTAAATCAATGCCTATTAAGGCATCCAAATCAAAATATGAGTTATTAGACTCTTTATAGCCAGAATCAGCCAATTTGTAAGATTTATTTCTTAAAATTAATTAGAGCTTGATCTATGAACTTAATCCCATAACTTAATTGAAGATCCTCACAACCAAAAGAGGAAGACTTAAAATGGACTGGTCCAAATAAACATGAAAAACACTTTGACCAAAATTTTTGATGGTAACACTAAATAGTTTTTTTTTTATATCGTATTAAAAGTGCTTTCTTAAGGTCATCGTAATTCTATTGAGTTTGTCAAGCACTCTTTTAAAAAGGTAGGACCTCTGTGAGCCACAGTCGCCTAGGCATCGAACTGAAGCTGAAACTTTAACTAACAACTGGATAAAAGCGACTAAAACAAATATAAATTTATTGGGTAATTTGGCTAAAACTAAGACTTACATTTGTGAGAGTGGAACTTTCCTTTGGTTTACAAAGAGCAGTAATATGACTTCTTTTATTGCAAACTGGTAACTGAAAGAAAGTTGCTCCACAATTTTTGGACATTCATTTTAACATATTTTAAACTACAGATTCTAATGCTTTACTCATTTCAAAACATCTTTCACTTCATTTTAATCATTATGTTTAATTTTTGATTTCAATTGTTCATTACATGACCTTGTATTGTAGAAAACATTCTCTTTTTGAATAACTTTTGATTTTAGAAGTGGAGAAATCAATACTATGAGAAGCTTCATTTCCCCAACTTCATTAGTATGGAGTTTTTGAAATTCTGCCCAAAGCAGAAATTGGAGCAGGCCTTTTTATTAGGATCTTTAAGGACTCTTTTGTCCTTCCATACCCACTAATTTTAAAAGTCACTTCTTGCTTGTTTCAAAAAATACTATTTTACAAAAGTTTTGTTATATGTATATGGGGAGGACTTGATTTGAAATTGAACCTTTATTATCATTTAACTGTTTACATGTATGTTTTCTCATTCTTTGAACACTGTTAAATATTTACTTTAAATCACTTAATGTATTCAACTTGCGGAGACTCCTTTTCATTTACCACCACATAGGTAATTTTGATAAAAACTATTGTGGCTAAGTATACTAATCTGCTAGCCTCCTCAAAGAATATTTGAGGTTATAACTCCCAAGTTCATATATTAATGCTTCTGATATCATTTAAGTAAACCCTTGTCGCATTATACGTTGGGTCAAATGTCATCATAAGTTGATTTATTTTTTTAATGATTTCATCAATGAGAAAAATTTCCGTCTAAAAATTCTTTATCAAGAAGCTTGAAGAGCCTTATTATAATTATTGTCACTAATAGAAAGATTATGATCAGAGAGTATGCATATCCTTTAATTATTTTTTAAGCAGTGAAGCTTTAATGAATTCACTTAAATTTTTCTGTTAAAAATCTAGGAACTCTTAATTTTGAAATTGAAGGTTTTGATAAGAAACTTATCAGTTTTCATTGCCCTCAAAGAACCCACAATCTATATCTCTAAGAACAGATTCACTCAAATGAGAGCAAGAATTTTTTTGAGGGGTTGAATTTTAATCCCCTTAAAAATTTTAATTCACTTTAATTTGTATATGCCTTCTGGTACTGAATCTAACTACACAACTCCTCATTATGAAACTCAGGAATGAGGGAGTCAGACTTCATTATCATTAAATATTTTTTATTTAATATTTGTATTTTTGTTTAATATCTTTTAACAAGGACTCTTACTTCCTTTACAAGATCTTTTACATAAACTGCATCTTTATCTTTATTATTATTGTTACACCTACTCTCTATCTGAATAAGATAAATATCTACTTGTGCCTTGAGGGATGAAGTGGCTTGAACTATAGGCTGAGATTTTATTATACTTTCAAGAAGCGGGCTTGTATCCTGCCTGGGTCAGACCATTTTCGCTGGAAATTAGCTAGAATGAACCCAGGACAAAAAGAAACCTTAAAGAAAGAGGAAAAATGAAAAGATGGCCTACCACCAGGCAAATTTATTAGATCTAATTTTGAAAGGGTCTAGAAGACCAAAAAAAAAATTCAAATTTTGAAGTTAAAATTGATCTAGGCTTACAAGGCCTACTTTGAAATTGAATCTTTGAGGAAAAAATGAAAGATGACCTAGCACCAGGACAAATTATTTGATGTGAATTTTGGTACATTGTAATGCAAGAACCAAAAAAAAAATTAAATTTTGAGGTTGAAAATGATCTAGCCTACTCAGGCCTAGTTGAGCTTGAATTTTTTTTTAGGAAAACGCTAAAAGGGAAATTGGTTAGGCAATGATGCATTGCTTATCTAACTATCATAACCAAATTTTGAATTAAATACACTAGGACTAACTAAAACTTAGGACAAAAACACCAATAGTCTAGTCTCAATAGGGCCCATGTGGCTTCTACCGTTCTAATATTTTATATGCTTCAAATAATAACAACCTTAATTTTAAGTTAACTTTTGTTACTAATAATGCTGTACACAAAATATCATAACTGTAAGTTAAGCCTCGGAGTTGGCTAGATATAATTTGCAATTGATAGGCCACGATTATCAAGAACTTGCAACAAACCCGTTCGTTGAGACCAATATAGATTGACGAAAATTTAATCTAAAGCAGATGTAAATTAAATGAACAAAAAATTCTTTGAAAGTTATAATGACTAAAAAAATTAATATATAAATAAATCACAATCGTGTTGTATCTATATAGCCTTTTACCTGAATTTGTTTGTTAAATAGAATTTATCTTCTTTGAGATAAGTTCTTGATAGCCCTAAGATCACTCAGCCTTGGGGCTTTTGGTAACCTAGCCCTTATTAAACTTAGTTAGGGTAAATTGATTGGTGAGTTGAAGGTAAGAGAATAGAGATAGGTTGAGATATTTAAAAAATATTTGAAAGAAATTAAGAATTTAGACAATTTACCTCCATAACCCTTTACATTTTTTGATTATTAAAATTTTGATTTCACAGCAACAATTAGGGCCGCTATTGAATCAGGAAGTAAAGACCTTATGTAATTTTTTAGTGAAATTCTGGTCACTTATTTCCCATGGAGACAAAAATATAAATTTCGCTAAAACTAATTGTAATGGGGTGGCGTTACCCATATAAAGAAAATATTAAAGCTAATAGTTTTATATCCTAAATAATAAAACTAAAATCGAAGAGATATGTATGTAGAAGTATATAATAGTTTTATATTAGCTTATAGGTAAATCCGGCCCTTGGATTATATATTATATAATATATGATATTATATTTATATATATATATATATATATTATATACTATAGTTATATATATATATATATATATATATGATATATATATATAAAAAATTATTATATATTATAATATATATATATATATATATATATATATATATATATAGATATATATATATTATATATATATATATATATATATATATAAATATATATATAATAATATATATTATATATATATATATATATATATATATATATATATATATTATATATTATATATATGCGTTATTACTGTAGACAGCGACCCACACATTTTGAGACCGAAAAATTTCTAGGTTCAAAAAAAATTTCTAAGTTCAGAAAAGTTAAGTTAAGTTAGTTTTTAAGAAATTCTTTAGTGGCAAGTTTCTGGAATATGCCAGAAGCTTGCCACTAAACAATTTTATTTAAAAAAAACCTAAATTAAACTTAACTTTCTGAACTTAGATTTTTTTGAACTTAGAAAATTTTGTCAGAAAATATGTGGAGTACAGTTCAAAAAGCATCATACCTATATATATAGTATATATATATATATATATTATATATATATAGTAACTATATTATATATACTATATATACATATATTATAATATATATATATATGTACTTATATAGCTAATATACTATATAATATATATATATATTATTATATATATAGTATATATATATTATATATATATTATATATATATATATATATATATATATATAGTATATATATACACAGACAATGAAAAACAAAAAATATACCTATAAACTAACTATAAAAAAATTTAATAATATCATGATTTAAATATTATATACAGTAGTTAATTATGTACTTAATATATTATTATATACTATAAATACTCATATATATATATATATGAGGTATATATATATCATACCTATATATATAGTATATATATATATATATAAATTATTATATATATATAATATAATAAAATATATAAAAGTACATCTGAATTAATTTAGAGAGTATATAATATATTTAGATTTAAAAAATAAAAATAAAAAAAAAAAGTCGTCAAGACACAAACTTTGGGTATTGAAACAACGGCAAACAATCAAAAAGGCTGGATAAAGTTACCAGACACACACTAACTCACACCGTCCAATAAAAAAACCACCCCACACACCCTGAAAAAAAGCAAAGCGAAAAGCCCAAAATAAAAAAAAAAAGAACCTAACAAGCCAACACAAAAAAGTCCACACGCCGCGAAACCAAGACACAAACTTTGAGTATACTTTGCATTTTGCAATCAGTACATGTGAATTTTTTTTTTGAGATTTCGGTAAACTATTTGTTTCGATTTTGCCCATCCTTGTTTGTTATTGGATAATTTGAAAATAGTAACGAACGAGCATTGTCTAGAATGCGTCAATGCGAGCTACGCCATGAATTATGATTGTTCGTTCCAGAAAGTTTAATGTATTTATATAATTTATTTCACTTTCCATTGTTTCAATAAACAACAAATCAACAAGTTATATAAATACATACAAAAATAGTTCAAACTCTTGTCACTATGTATGTGTCATTCTAAATTTTATTGATAATGTAACTATAAAAAAAAATTGACTTCAGCTTCATTGGACAGGGATAACGGACATGAGCCTTATTTTCTAGTCTAATGAAACTATGAACACAAAGTATATGGTTATAGTGTAGATTAACGTAGTCTAAAAAAATTCATATTTTCTTAAATGTAACCAATGTTTTGATATGGGTATGAAACAACGATGCCACATAAATATTTATTTATAAGCAACGTTATTTGGTATTCATAAATTTCTTTTTACGGCCATAGTAGCGCAGAGGGGCTTCACCCCCGATTTTTATAAAAATCACAGGATATAGCGTCAGGCGGGCGTGACCCCGGCAGCCCGCCTCTTTAAGGAAAAGGGTGAGTATCGGCCACCTCTAAATAAAAATAAACCAAATATTAAAAAAAAAAAAAAAATAAATTTCGCTCCATATTAATAGGCCACGCAGGGTACTACTACAAGGTTTTATTAGATCATCTTTAATTCTAAAGAAAGTTTTTATATTAAAAAATGTTATAAATTAGGGTACAAATGCCCTTTAATAGAATTTCACTTTTGAAAAAATGAGTTTTTTTAACTTCGTTTATAAAATAAAAAAATTGCTGGATGGATGTTAATTATTTTTTCAGTCAGTGTATACATACACTCGAGTATGTTAGCTTTAAAACTGGCAAAAAGTTAAAATTTTTGATTCAAACAGTATTAGTGGCAAAATCAAGACGGGACCTAACTTGGTCCGATTCACACCCGTAAAAGACTGTGGCGGGGTGAAGCGGACCACCATTAGTTTTTCATAATTTTTACGTTTCAGAAATAGAACATTTTAATTTCGAATGAATAATTCAAAAATTTAATAAAAAAGATATTTATATTAAGTCGAAATTAAAAAAAAATGAAAAATTTATATAAAAAAAAACATTCAAAAAAAGTGTCAAAATTTTTTGAGCGGAGAGGGGTGAATCGACCAACCTTATATATTATCTATTCTATATTATTTATCATTATTCACATTTTTATTACTTATTACGAATTTTAATATGATAAATAATTATTATATTAAGTAAAAATTAAAATATAAAATTGAATTTATACGTAAAAGAGGAATTTAAAAAGATGGTCCAATTCACCCCTCAATGTTGGTCCGATTCACCCCTCCACGTCAGGACGAAAGGATGCTCTTAAAATGGGAGTTGTTGTTGAAAGTGGAAAGAAAATAAAAAATTCCAAAAAGTGCATTAGGGGAAAGTCGGGAGACGAAGTTATACCTAAAGTGGTCCAAGTCACCCCGCCCGACGCTACTCTAAAAAAATAATAATGAAGAATAAAAAAGACCAAACATGGCGGTCTCTTTATGAAAAAGAGTTACAGCCTCTCAAAGTTATTAAAACTCCCATAGGATTTTCTTATAAAGTTTTATTTTTTTTTTTTTTTAAATCACATGATATATATATTAAAAAATAATAATGAAGCATAAAAAAAAAAATGAATTTGTCTTTAGGAAAAAAAAGTTACAGCACCTCAAAGTTTAGAAAAAATATTATCCCATAGCTATTCTATATAATTAAAAAAATTATATAGCGTCGCCTCCAGCTCGTTTTAGGGCCATCCTATTTCAGGTAATATGATAAGATTTGTTAAGTAAACATAGATTTTCTCTGTGTATACCTAACAAAACATATAACCTGAACCAGAGGGCCTTAAATGAGACCTAACCTGGATGGATCAAAAATGAAAAGTCTATGGGAGTTTTAAAAACTTTGAGAGGGCTGTAACTTGTTTCCTAAAGAGGGACCACCAATTTTTTATTTTTTTTCGTTTAATTCTCATTCCATTATATTTTTTAGAGTTATATACCTATGATTTTATATAAAAATCTTTGAGGGGTGAAGCCCTTCTGCGCTACTACAGTTTTTTATATTTGAAAAATTGGTTACATAAGTTTTAAGTAGACATTTATTATATACTTAACAAAACTTACTTATTTTTTTAAATCTTAAAATAACAATAAATTGAATTTAAACAAAAAATATTTGTATATCAGATTTGGCAGTACTTTTTTAGTCCTTTTACATAGGGATGAAAGATACCGATAAAATGGGGGAAATGGGTAATTTTGTGAATTTTTTTTTTTGTTGAAGTGCCAAAAATCAGAAATTGATTTAGACCCATTTTTAAAGTATTTTTTTTCCAAAAAAATTTAAAGCTTCGTAAATGTTATATTTAGCATAATGGAATTATAAAAAATGTAAAGAAAAAATATTTTTAGTAAATTTTTAAAAATGAAAGTCAAAATTATATTGGTAATGGTCAAACGAAAGTACTTGTAAAGTTTATGGACTAGGGATTGCCACAGGTTAGTATGTATATATAAATTTACTGAAAAAGGGTAAAATTGTTCTTAAGAATGTTATAAACTTAATTTGGGTCAAAAATAACATGTGTAAGCTATATTTTGTTACCATTGTTAAAAATCAATTTTTTTCAAAAATTATGATTTTTTTTTTTGAATTTTTTTAAATTAAAAATCAAGTTATACCCATATTTAAATATTTTTTTTTCAAATTTAAACATTCATAAATGTTATGGCATAACAAAAATATAGAAAAATGTAAAACAATATTTAGTAAATTAACTTAAAACATTACTACTGTGAAAAATACAAAAATAATCATTAAACTTTAAAGTGTTAAATAAGTAATTGAAAATTGTTAATTATACAGTATTATTTATTAATATTGCAAGTATATTAAACTGTTAAAGATATTAAAAAAATAATTTTGGTATAAAAAAACATGTGTAACTTATACCTATTTTATTATCCTTCTTGGACAATTGTTTTTTATAAAAATTTGAAATTTTTTTCAGTAATAAAAATAATAATAGTAATGGTAGATAATAATAATAATAAAATAGTAATTAAACTAGCCTATTAAAGCAAATATTTATATTATAAATATTATAAAATTACTCATTTTACCCCATAGTACCCATTTTACTCCAAAACCATTCACCAATAATGTTTTACAAACTAAAAGGAATATGTGTAATTATTTGCATCAATTTGGGAAAAACTCAAAATTGGACTACTTACAGGTCTTAGAATATTTTTAAACTTTCTGAAAATTTGTTTTCTGAAAAAGGGGGAAATTTTTTTGTTGAACTTGATATTTAATTAATTTAAATTAAATACAAATATTGAATATAATAATTTTTCTAACAAAGAAACCTCAATTAAAATTCCTAATCACTTCAATTATTACAAAAACTTATATATTATAAAATTACTGATTATACCCCATGATACCCATTTCCCCCCATATTATCAGAAAAAAATTTAAATATTTCGTCAAGATATGCTAATCTAGACTATTACCAAATATATATAAATGCAATAAGTAAAGATACCCATTTTATTTAAGGGTACTGATTTAAAAAAAAAAAAAATTCTAGTAATTATGGAGAACTATTGACTGATTCATGTAAATACTGTATTAAAACTATAAATATTTAATTTACAAAAAAAAGTTATTTGAATTTTATTGATTTTCGTATATTTTATTTATATTCTGTTTATTTATAATGTTCAGAAAATTTTAAATGGGTAGTTTTCTTGTTTTTATAGGGATAACACTATCAATACTTTTTTCTGATTTTTTAAATATTTCAATATTTTTTTTGATAATTGATAATTTTGTATAGTTATCAACAATTTGATTGTATAGACAAAATATACATAAATATGAAATGTAAATAATTTTGTAAAATGAAATTTTATTTTTTTATGTACGATACAATAAAAATATATATTTATATATACAGTATATAATAAATGAATGAATATAATAATAGAAAAAAAATTATATATATTAATATATATATATAATATAATACAAACATAGAATATTTAATATGATAGACTTTATAAAAAGTAGCAATAAACATAATAATATATTACTAAGTATATATATATATGAATATATTATATATATATATTATATATATAATATATATATAATATATAATAAATATACCGTATATATATTATATATATATAACAATATTATCATATATTACTATAATATTTATTATATTAATCACATAATATTATAATATATTATTAATAGTTAATATAATATATATTATATAAATATTATAATATTATATATATATAGTATATATATATAATATATATAGTATATAAATATATATATGGTGTATTCTCTTGACAAATCCTACCAATATTTGGAAGGTTGCACCCAACCCCATCCGATAATTTAAATGACAATTTAGGTATAATAGTACAAAAACTCATTTTGGCAAAAAACTTAACTTGGCCTAAAAATGTGTTAGTTCAATGTTGTAGGTAGGGGCTGTTAAACAATAGCCCCCCCCCCCCAAATTTTGAAGGTTTACGCGGTATACAAAAATGTTCAAAGATTCCTAACTTTGGTTCTACTTTAATGCAGATAAAAATTTAATTGCATTTTAAAGGCGGATTTATAAGATATAATTGAAAATGGTGAAAAGTACAAAAAAATCTGTACAATAATTTTTAAAAAAGTTATTTTTGATGCTTAAAAAAATAAAATTTACCCCTTTCCCTAATCCTAACGGTTTAACAAATAAAGTTCTTATAAAACAGACTTTCTTTTTAATAATTAGCTTTTCAACTTTTTAGGCTTTTAATAAAAAAAAAAAAAAAGTTTCTATGTACAATTGAGAATTTCATGAAATATATAGGCTATATAATTATATTAATTTATTATTAAAATTAAACCTTTTAGTACAAAAAAAATTTACAGTATAATAATAATATATAAACTTTATTGTATCATGTGATGAGATGCATAATAATAATACTATAATAAAAAAATATAACTACATTTATAAAATAAAGTTTATTATACATATAATTATAATTATAATAATAACAGGTATATATACTATATATTATATAATGGAAATATAATACCATAATAATAGTAATAAAAACTTAAGCTACCTATTAATACCTCATAATAATAAATATATACCAAATATATAAAGTAATATAATATATATTAATAATGATATATAAAAAATATATAGTATAATAAAACTATATATATATTATATATATAAAGTAATATATATATAATATTCAATATAATATAGACATTAATATATATACACAGTGGCAAAAATACTGAGGCAGAAAAAAAATAAAAGAAAAAAACGACGGTTAGTCGCAATGCAAAGTCGCATAGCCTAGTCTGGATACTAGGTAGAATTAACCTAGAGAAATTCCCCTTCTTGAAGTAGGGCTAGGCCCGTGAGGTGTGACTTTTCTAAAATAAAATAAAAATATATTAAATAATATAATATTTAATATATATATATATATATATATATAAGTATATATATATATATATATTATATAACTATATATATCTATATATATATATATATATATATTATATAATATATATATATATATGTATATATATAGATATATATATATAATATATATATATATATACTAATAAATATATATAATAATATATAGAATATATATATTATATATAGTACTATATAATATATATTAATACTTACTATACTATATATACTAATAATAATAATAATAATATTAAGATAAAAATAACTCCTTGAGTGAATTCTTCACTTACCAGGATAATTTGTATAGATAGCGAATGGTCCATGAGCCAAGCGTGTTACCACTGACCAATACGATAAGCTAAAAGGATACGCGACTTAAATCTATGAAAGAGTGCTCTATTCAATAGAATAAGGACCGCCTATGGCAGGACAGAGACTCAGCCAACGCAATCTCCGCTTAATATATAACATATATATATATAGAAATATTATATATATATCATATATATATATATATATATTATATATATATATATATTATATATAAATATAAATTATATATAAGTATATATAAATAATATATATACGGTATATATATATATATAATATATATATATATATATTAACGATTATATAATAAGATTATATAAATGTATATTATATATATAAATATAAATTATATAATATATATATATATATATATGAAGTATATATATATATATATATATTAATATATAACTAATATATAAAAATTATATTAGTATATATTAATAAATATATATATAATATATAAAATATATATATATAAATATATTATAAAAAAAGAATAACACATATATATATATATATATATATATATAAATATATATATATATATACTATACAGTTAAATATAATAATACATATATATATATATAATATTATATTATATATTATATTATATATATATATAATATATATATATATATTATATAATATATATAAATAATTATAATATATATATATATATATATATATATATATATATATATATATATATATATATATATATATATATATATTTTTTTTTTTATAAATATATATTATATATATAATATATATATATATATATATATATATTTCTGTGTTTGGATTACAGTTTAATAGTAAAACTCAGGCTTAATATTTTATTTAATTAGTCAAAAGCAACAGAAAAGTAAGATCATGAGAATTTATAATGAACTTTAGTGTTTTCACTTCAGTTCCTTTTCTGTAAAAGTTCTTGAGACTTTTGCAGTTCGTCCATATCAAAGCCATACATTATTTTTTATTACTGGTATTAGTGTGGAAGCTTTAAGTTTTTGAAGAATATTTTTCCTTTCAATCCACACTTTGTCATCAACATTTGGGAATGTAATACATGCCTTGTTTTACCTCATTCAGGAAACTAATATAAAAAATAAAAATTATCAAATTCCTCAGAGTATCTTTCAATACCAATCAACAAATTTCCTTCATAGTTGCAAGAAACAGCGACCTATTGTTTCTGCTGCTTTCATGTTAAAATGAGAATATTCTTCACTTTCATGTATGTCTACTAAAGATATTTTAGCTTCTTTGGAAAATTTTGATTGTGATATCTGAAAAGCTTTCAAAGTTTCAGTGTCAATGGGGATAATTTTATGAAACTCTTGTGCCTCCTTTCAATGCTATACCGGTACATTTTCCAACCTTCAGTTTTTAAGCTCTAAATACTTCTTCCTTTGTGATGTATATGCAGTTTATTCCTGTGATATATTCAACACAGTAGCAGAAAGCCTCTCTGGAGTTAGTATCTGATCCATATATGGCCTTTGAAGGCTTGCCTTGGCAACAGTTCTCTTGACTACCAATTCCATCACAAACATTTTTCCCATGACCAGTTCCAAAGAAATTCCACTCAAATAATATATTAAAGTACTCAAAATGAGGGCACAGTAACTGTAATGGTAGTGTAACTTGATCATTGACCCAATGAAAAGCCTGACTGGCATCTTGTACAATAAAGGTACTGTATATAGTTTTCAGAAAAATCACGAAGTATTATCAGCTCATTATCAGGTAGGTTACTTTTAAGTACTTTAAGGTAATTGGATTGAGCTTTTGCAATAAAATGCCTTGTTAATTCATAAGCTTTCTTGGCCAATGATAACACTACGAAATCTGTATTTTTTACTGTTGTAACTAAATTTGATCTGTCTGTACTTACCCATTGTGAATATGTAATCAATTCACCTGTGTCCAGATTTTTAATTGTTTTTAAGTAATTTAATTCTTTTTTGGACAATTTCTACAATGTCTGAGCATGCAACCTGCCTCATCATCATGACACACTGTTTTTGTTAGAAGATCTTTATAAGCTAAATTCTTTACACCAATTGCAAACACTATTAATTTTGGATTTTGGTGGTGAAATACATACACACACATTATGAGTACCCTTGCAATCAGGGCCTTATTATCCATAAGGCTGACCTAGGCTGAAGCCTAGGGGCCCACCAAAAGCAGGGGCCCATGCAACCTTTAGCCATGCCATGGCACTGCAATTTGTTTAGCAATTTAAAAACTATTTTCATGAAATATGAGTGTAACGTATTTTATTTCATTTAATCTTTTCATGCAATGCACTGCTTCAAATCTACAGTTAATTAAAAGCATAGAACCTTAATCCTTATTAAACAATATAATTAGGATAAATTTTGACATATGAAAGACCAGACTAAGAGAAATAGATTGAGCTTAGTTTGCAGCATCAGTGTTCTACAGACAAATGGTGCTTTGAAAATGCCAGTTTATTGAAGTGTTCAAATTTTGTGTCATCTTAGGTAGCTTGAAACAAAAAAAATCATGTAAATTTTAATTTTCGTAATTTCACTATAATAACAACACAAACATAAAGAACGATAATAAAGAAATATGCTGGTATATAGAAAGTTAGTTTCAATTGAATTTATGTATTTATAAGTACAAGCAAGAATTCGTGGAAAAGAATCCTCTTGCTGACTACATTCCTTGCTCTGCACATTCCCTCAACCTGGTTGGCCATTCTGTTCTGGACAACATTTCTGCTGCTTCAAAGTTCTTTGAATTGGTAGAGAACATATACTGCTTTTCAGTGCATCAACATATCGGTGAGAACTTTTAATCAATGTCCTTGGTAGCCTGCCTGTTGTCAAACACCTGAGTGACACTAGATTGGCTGCCCACTCCTATGCTTTAAAGGCGCTCAACTCGATATGAAAAATAAGGATGGTTTTTAGAGCAATTTAAAGAAAACGTGTGATCCTCTCTGAAAAATAAAAAGCTCAATCATTTGGCATTAATGCATGTAGAATCGTCTGTGCTTCAAAAATTAAATTTTAACAATATTCAGGATCAGTTTGTTGACAGATTAACGAGAAAAATGTTTAAGTAGCCTGATAGATGTTTAACTTTATTTGTAATAAATAAATAACTTCATTAATTACTTCATTTGTATTATTAGTGTAATAAATTACAGGAAAGGAGAGCGCCAAATTCGCTGGTAGATGTCTAGGGGCCCAAAGAAGGTCGAAGCCTAGAGGCCCTGCCATGGGTTAATATGTATATATATATATATATATATATATATATATATATATTATAATATAACTTTATAGTAGTGGGGTTTATATAGGGTATTGTTATGGGGGGTGAGGTATGATACTATATACTATATAACTATAGTAGTATATTAGAGTTAAAGGGTGATTGCATAATAATGAGCAATTTGAGATAAGATGGTAAAGAAATGAACATATAATGAGAAGGTAAAATGTAATTCAACTGCCTTCTCTGTGGATTGAAACCACCGCATTGTTTGCGCGTGAGGACATATGCCCGGGTGCTTGATACAACTTGTATGCTATCCTCGCAATGCCAAAAACTTGATTCATAGAACGCTATAGAGCAACCGAGTTCCCAGTCAAGGCGACATCAGCGCAGGTGTCCAGTGCCTGTCCTATCTCTCGTTCTTGTATATTTTTAGATGTTAAATATTGCTAATAATTCGCAAATTGAGATAAGATGGTTAAAGGAAGAACGATATAGGATTGATGAAGGTAAAGATTATTAACTGCCTTTCCTCTGGGATTGAACCAACGCGCAATTGTTGCGGCGTGTGGAGGACAATATGCCCGGTGGCTATATTTCTAACTGAGTATCCTCCAAGCCAAAAAACTTGGATTCAGGAACAGTTATAAAGCAAACCGAGTTCCCGTCAAGGCGACATCACCAGGTGTCCAGCCTGTCCTATCTCTCGTTCTTTATATTTTTAGATGTTTTAAATATTGCATAATTTAATTGCAGTTTACGCTAAGAATGGTTAAGAAAGAACAATATATGAGAAGGTAAAGAATTTAACTGCCTTCTCTGGGATTGAACCACCCCATGTTGCGCGTGAGGACAATATGCCCGGTGCTTATATCGAACTGAGCTATACCTCAAGCCAAAAAAACTTGATTCAAGAACAGCTATAAAGCAACCGAGTTTTTTGGCTTGGAGGATAGCTCAGTTGTATAGCACCGGGCATATTGTCCTCACGCTGCAACATGCGGTGGTTCAATCCCAGAGAGAGGGCAGTTAATTTCTTTAACCTTTCTCATTATATGTTCTTTCTTTAACATCTTATCTATTGCGATTATTATGGCAATATTTAAACATCTCAAAATATAATAGAACGACGAGATAGGACAGGCTGGACACTGTGATATCGCCTTGACGGGAACTCGTTGCTTTATAACTGTTCTTGAATCCAAGTTTTTGGCTTGGAGGATAGCTCAGTTGTATAGCACCGGGGCATATTGTCCTCACGCGCAAAATGCGGTGGTTCAATCCCAGAGAAGGCAGTTAATTCTTTACCTTCTCATTATATGTTCTTTCTTTACATCTTTATCTAATTGCGATTATTATGGCAATATTTTTGTCCTCAGATAATAAAGAAGAGAGAGTAGGACAGGCTGGACACCTGGTGATGTCGCCTTGACGGTGGCTCGGTTGCTTTAATAGCTGTCTGGGAATCCAAGTTTTTTGTCTTGGAGGATAGCTCAGTTAATTAGATAATAATAATTGTCCTCACGCGCAACAATGCGGTGGTTCAATCCCAGATGAAGGCAGTTAATTCTTTACCTTCTCACTTATATGTTCTTTCTTTTAACATCTACTAATTGCGATTATTTATGTATTTAACATTTCTAAAAATAATAAAATTAGAGATATAGGACAGCTGGACACCTGGTGATGTCGCCTTGACCGGAAAGTTCGGTTGCTTTATAGCTGTTCTTGAATCCAAGTTTTTGGCTTGGAGGATAGCTCAGTTGTATAGCACCGGGCAAATTGTCCTCACGCGCAGCATGCGGTGGTTCATTCCCAGAGAAGGCAGTTAATTCCTTACCTTCTCATTAAATGTTCTTCTTAACATTATAGTATATATACTACTATATATATTTATATATATGATATATATAATATATACTATATAGTATAATTATTATATATATTAGTTATATATATATATATACACGTATAAATAGTATATATATATAATATATAGATATAGTATATATATATATATATATATATAATATATATAGTATAATAAATATATATTATATATATATATATATATATATACTATATATATATAGTATATCTATAATAATATATTAATATATATAATAATATATAATATATATTATATATATATATATAGTATAATATATATATTATATATATATATATATATATTATTTATTTCAGGTTATTGAGTTTTTTTTAAGGTGTTTTTTTTTTTTTTTAAACTTTATCTGGCATAAAATTTTCTTTTTAACTAAAACCATATACAATGTCAGATCACCATTGTGTGGCCTTACGTTTAAGGAGCCATTTATCCGAGAATTAAAGGGGATCTTGAGAAATATGTGGGAGCTCAAGAGAGTACTGCATAGGCACAAATTTGACGCCACTACCAAAAACAAAATTCATTTTGCTTGTTGGTAAGTAGTACAATAATTATTTATTGTTTTATATATACACGTTTTGTAATTAGTTTAATTTTTGTCACTTGTATTCATTTGTTTACTGGTCATTTTAGTTGTTACTCTATGTGTAGCTTAACGATAGTGTCTGATGTTTTGCCTCAGTATTTGAAATATTAATTTATTAAATTTTTTCATGTTCTTTGTTTGCTTATAGTGAGAGTGTGTTGTTTGATTGTTAATTAATGAGATCACTGAATTTTCGTGAAGAAGAATTTTATCATATGTAGATCTAGCCACATTCAATTGGTGCTAGGTTAGTTGGACTGTCTGTATCAGGTGAACAATTATTTTGCTTGAGTGGTGAAAATACATCATCTTGGTAGGGTGTAACAGTAGCATTTAGGTTAACTAGGTCCTTTTATTATGTGTTATGATGTTTTTAAATTTTTATATTACAATGTTGGTCGTTGGATTAGGCCATTTTTACCGAGTTTGTAATTATATTATATGGATACTTAGTTATATTTTAATGTTATGATATTTATAGTAGGTAGTTATATTATAGTATTTATTAATACAGTAGTGTTATTTATTTTTCTGATTTTAATATTGACCTTTGTGGGGTTTTGTGTTTGGATTTGGTTTTTAGTTAGTATTTGTAGTATTATGTATTTATGTGGTTGTTAAAGAATAGGTGATTAGGTATAGGTGATGATTATTTTTATGTATTTATGGTATTATTTTTATATTATATTGTGATTATTTTTGTATTGTATTTATTATTAGCGTGGTGTTTTTATTTATAGGTAGTTTTGTTTGTGTATATGTAATCATATTATAGTATGTTGGGTGTATTATGATTAATATAGTAGTAATTGTGGTCATGGTTGTGAAGAGAGTTTGATGTGAATGATAATGCTGTTTGGTTTAAGTGATGTATATTGTGGTTCGAGTGTGTTGGAAACTGACCAGTTGACTTCAACGGGGTGGTAGAAAAAGTGGATTAGAGTCAGTAAAAAGAATGTTTGCAGGAGAGAAATGTGAGTTTTGGCAGAGCATAGAAAGAAAGTGTGCATGATAGGGAAAATGGCGGGGTGTTGGTAATGAGGGGGTATGGTTGTGGCTCACCTGGTCAGAGAGAGAGCCTACACTTGACGAACTTTACATAGTGTGGATCTGGTCCAGGGTGGCATGAAGCTTGTAGGTGGTAGTTTTCTGATTGCTGACGAGTTTCTTACTAATTTAAATGGTACAGGGTGAGGGGGCGGTAATTCTGGCTTTCTTTTTCGACAGTTTGTCATGTTCGGTGCGCGACTGCTTTTCTTTTCCGGCGAATGTTGTAGGGCACCTTACTCCCAATCCTGGAAAAAAATAAAGGTAGATTTTAGATACGAAAGTTTATAGAAGTATATAGCTATAGTATATATATATATATATATATATATATATATATATATATAATATAATAATATTTTCTGTTTTGTAGAGATATATACTATAACTTGATTAAAGGAAAAATGTTAAATATGTAAGAAAGTATAAATAACAATATATATATATATATATATATTAATATATATATATATATATATATATATTATATATATATATATTATATATATTATATTATATATTATATATATAATTTAAAATTATTAAATCAATAGCAAAAATATATATTATATATATATATATATATATACGTATGAGAGAGAGTATATTATATATATATATATATATAGATAATATAATTATATATAGTATATTAGGTAGAAACACCACCCTTTAAAACCCCATTTAGAGATAAGTTATCATCATTTAATTTAATATAAGTAATGTTATTTAGGTATGGCACTTAAAAAAAAAAGTTAAAAACATAAAAGTGGACACAAAAAAACACGCACCCTTTTAAAAACCCCCTTTGGAGAATCTTTAATTCCTTCACTTTAATTAATATACGAGAATGAAATTTGTAGGCAATTAAGAGTTTTATTGTTAATAAATAGTTTCCGCTTCCTGATTCGTAGGATAATTGAGTTCAATTCTTTTGTTAGACAAAATCTTTTTTTGAGAAATAATTTGAAAGATCCTCCTTTATAACAGAATGTTAGGAGACGATGCGTGATGTCCAAACTTTTGTATTGTGATACTAGAATACAATAATTTTAAATTTGATAGTTTGATTTTCTCGCAATACTTTTGAATGTGATTAACAATTAAATTTGCTCACAAAACCGACGATACTCAAACTTTTTTCAATTTTTTCAAAATTTCAAAAAATTCCTAAAAATCAGAAAATTCAATTTGCTCTAAATAATGCATATACAGCGAAATACAGATTGGTGTTTTTTTTCTGTCTCATTTTTGATATGTGTTTTTTTTTTTTTTTGTGATACATGACTCTCTCTCTCTCTCTTCTCTCTCTCTCTCTCTTTCTCTCTTTTTCTTCTCTCTCTCTCTCGTCTCTCTCGTCTCTCTCTCTCCTCGTCTCTCTCTCTTTCTCTCGCGTCTCTCTCTCTCTTCTGGTCTTCTCTCTCTCTGTCTCTCCTCTTCTCTCTCCTCTCTCTCGATCTCTCTCTTCTTTCTCTCTCATCTCTCGCGTTTCTCGTCTCTGCTTCTTTGCTCTGGTCGTCGTCTCTCTCTCTCTCGATCTCTCTCGCTCGTCTCTCTCTCTCTCTCTCTCATCGTCTCTCTCTCTCTCTCTCGTCTACTTTTTTTATATCTATGCGTCTCGTCTGCTCTCTCTCTTTCTCTCTCTCGTCAAA
>JABUQX010085760.1:0-13916 GCA_015478945.1 Trachelipus rathkii
GAGGCAGGGCAGGCAGGCCGGCTAGTTATTGAATAATATGATGTGTTTACATTTAGTTAATACAAGTTTTATTTAAAATTTATTGTTCCATTTTTCTATAATGATATAAGAAATTTTTATAAATAGTATAAAAGAGTTTAAATTAGGTGTTTTTTAAGATAATCCTTTATACTTAAGGTTTTGACCTATTCGTAAATGGGACTTAAAATGTAAAATTATAAGATATTTGTTTATTCGGGAGAAGGCGCAGAGGGGGACAGGAAGCCAGGGGAGGAGGCAGGCAGGAGCAGGATGACAGGCAGCAGAGGCAGGAGGAAGGCGGCGGCAGACGGCAGGAGGCAGGCAGGAAGGCCAGGAGGCGCCCAGGAGCAGAGAGGAGGCAGCAGGCAGGAGGCAGCTAGTTTCATTGAAATACACATATGATGTTTATTATTTAAATTTGTTCATAAGTTTTATTTTAATTTTACTTTCTGTTTTCCCCTTTTCCCTTTCTATAATAGTATAAATAGAATTACTGTATAACATACATAACCGAGTTTAATAGGTTTTTATTCTCAAGATTCTTGATAAAGTTTTGATTTCGTAAAATGGAACATTAATGTTCAAAATATATAGAATATTTTTATCGCAGGCAGGCAGGCAGAGGCGACAGGCCAGGAGCAGAGGCAGGCAGGCGGCGGAAAGGCAGGCAGGCAGGCGGCAGAGAGGCTTAGCCAGCAGGCAGGCCAGGAGGAGGCAGGCGGAGCGGAGAGAGGAGGAGGCAGGCGGCAGGAGGCAATAGCAGGCAGGCGGCAGGCAGGACGGAGGAGGAGGCAGGCAGGCAGGAGCCAGGGAAGGCAGCAGGAAGGGCCAGGCAGGAGGCAGACAGACCAGGCCAGGTTGGGAGGCAGATAGCAGAGGAGGCAAGGCAGGGAAGGCAGGCAGCGGCCAGGAGACATGCAGCCGGAGGCAAAGGCAGGAGGCAGGGGCCCAGGCAGGCCAAGCAGCAGGAAGCCTGAAGCAGGCAGGCCATGCAGGAGGGAGGCAGGCAGGCGGAGGCCAGCAGGGGCCGGCGGCAGGCAGGCCAGCTTGTTATTGAAATAACAATATGATGTTGTATTCAATTTAAGTTCATTACAAGTATTTTTTTACCAATTTTACCTTCTGTTTCATTTCCTTTCTATAATAGCTATAAATGAATTATTTATAAATATCGTTAACAGAGTTTAAATCGGTGTTCATTTCAAGATCTCTTTATATAGTTTTTTGCTTTGTAATGGGACTTAAAAATGTCCAAAATATAAGAATATTTTGTTATTCCGGGCAAAGAGCGGAGGCATGGCAGACAGGAGGCAGGATGAGCAGGAGCCAGGAGAAGGCAGGAGGCAGGCAGGCAGGAGGCGGCAGGGGCCGGAGGGGAGGCCAGGAGAAGCCAGGCCAGAGGAGAGGAGAAGGAGGCAGGAGGCCAGGAGTGCAGGCAGGCCCAGGAGGCGGCAGGCAAAGCAGGCAAGAGGCAGGCAGGCAGGGCAGGCAGGAGGCAGGCAGGCGGAGGAAGAGCAGGCAGCAGGCAGGCAGTCTCAGGAGGGAGGCAGGAGGTTATAGGAGGAGCCAGCAAGCAGAGGAGGCAGGCCGAGGCAGGCGGCCAGCAGGCCAGGAGAGAGGCAGGCAGGGGAGGCAGCAGGCAGCAGGAGGGGAGGCCGCAGCAAGGCGGCGGAGGAGTAGTTAATTGAATAACACATTCGATGTTTATTTACATTTAATTCATACAAGTATTATTTCAGATTTTATTTTTTTCCCTTGTAGTTTTATATTACTATAATTGAATTCATGTATCACAAAGTATAAACCAAGTTTCAAATTGGTGTTTTATTTCAAGATACTGTGGTTGTATGTGTTAAGTAGTGTGTTTTTTTGTTCTGAAGTATTGTTCTGCGGTGAATGGACCATTAAAATTCAAAATTATAAATTCATAGGCAGGCCGCCAGGCAGGCAGGCAGGCAGGCAGGCAGTTATTGAAATCAATAGATGGATTGTTATTTTTATTTAAGTTAAGTATAAACAATTTTTAATTTAGGACTGATATTTTCACATTTTTCTATAATAGCTTATATAGAATTACCGTAATCAAGAAAGTATAAGAGTTAATATCTTGTGTTTTATTTAAGATACCTCTGATTTAAGGTTTTTTCTTGACTATTCGTACAATGGGACTTAAAATGTCAATAAAAATATATATGAAATTATGTTATTCGCGTAGGCGGAGGCAGGCCCAGGCAGCGGAGGGCAGGCAGGCGGAGGCAGCCGGAGGAGGCAGGCGAAGCAGGCAGGCAGAGCAGGGCAGGAGGAGGAGGAGCGAGGCAGCCAGGTAGGCGGAGGCAGGAGGTCAGCGCAGGCAGGCGTCAGGAGTAGTCATGAATTACATATGATATTAATTTTCTATTTAGTTATCAAGTGTTTTATTTCGATTTTACTTTTTTTCCCATTTACATTTCTATAATAAGTATAAATAGATTACTGTATAAATTTAATCCAGAGTTAAGATCAGGTGTTTATTTCAAGATTTCTTGATATAAAGGTTTTTTGATCCATTCGTAAAATGGAATTAAAATGTTGATAAAATATATGATATTTTCTATTCGCAGGCCAGGAGGAGCAGGAGGAAGGCAGGCGGAGGCAGGAGGCAGGCATGGCAGCAGGGCCAGCAGGCGTCAGGAGGCAGGCAGAGGCGGCGGCAGCCAGCAGGAAGCGAGGCAGCAGGGAGGCAACAGCGTCAGGCAGGCAGAGCATGAGGAGGCGGCAGGCAGGAAGGAAGGAAGGCAGGGCAGGATGGGAGGCAGGCAGGAGGCAGGAGAAGGCGTGAGGCAGCAGGTAGGAAGGAGAATAGGCAGGAGGGCAGGCAGCACAGGCAGGTAGGCAGAAACAGGGCAGGGCAGAATGGCAGAGGCAGGCAGGCGGCAGGCAGGCAGGCCAGGCAGGGCGGAAGGCGGGGGGCAGCAGGCAGCAGATATGCAGGAGGCCTGCAGGCGGCAGCAAGAGGCAGGCAGGCAGGCAGGAGGAAAGGCAGGCAGGTAGGAAGGCAGGCAAGCAGGCAGGAGCGGAGAAAGGCCAGGCAGAGTAGGCAGGCGGAGGCAGTGCAGGCAGCCCAGAGAGGAGCAGGAAGGGGAGGTAGGCAGGTAGGCGACAGGAAGGCCCGGCGCAGGCAGGAGGCGACAGGAGGCAAGGTAGGCAGTTAGGCAGGAGGAGGCAGGAGGAGGCGGCCCGGCAGAGGCGCCAAGGCGAGGCACAGGCAGGAGGGCAGGCCGGTCAGGCGGCGGCAGCCCAGACAGGTGTATTCCATGAAATAATCCATATCGATGTTATATTTCTATTTAAGGTCATACCAAAGTGTTTTTTCACGTTTAACTTCTTTTTTACCATTTACCTTTCCTATAATAGCTATAAATAGAAATTCACTGTATCACAAAACGTTTAAATCCAGAATTCAAATCAGGTGTTTATTTTCAAGATACCTTTTGATTTAAAGGTTTTTTTGACTATTCGTAAAATGGAACATTAAAAATGTCATAAAAATAATATAAGACTATTTTGTTATTCGCAGGCAGGCAGCAGGCAGGCAGGCAGGCCGGCAGGCAGGCAGGCAGGCAGGAGGCAGGCGGCAGGCAGTCCAGGCAGGAGGCAGGCAGTTCATTGAAATTACCACATATCGATGTTATATTAACTATTTAAGTTCATACAAAGGTGTTATTTTTCAAGATTTTACCTTCTTTTTCCCATTTACCTTTCTATCATAGCTATCAAAAATAGAAATTAACTGTATCAGAAAACGTATAAACCCCAGAGTTCAAATCAGGTGTTTATTTCAAGATACCTTTTGATATAAAACATAACGTATCTATTCGTAAAATGGGACATTAAAATGTCCAAAAATATATAAGAATTTTTGTTATTGGTACGCGCCCGCCGACAGGATGTACACACGCAGGCAGGCAGGCAGGCAGGCAGGCAGGCAGGCAGGCAGGCAGGCAGGCAGGCAGGCAGGCAGGCAGGCAGGCAAGGCAGGCAGGCAGGCAGGCAGGCAGTCAGGCAAGCAGGCAAGAAGGCCGGCAGGCAGGCCAGGCAGGCGGCAAGGAAGATAGTTAATGTAATACCACAATCGATTTTTATTTACAATTTAATTCATCAAGTATTTATTTTAAATTTTACTTTTTTTTTCCATTTACTTTTCTATAATAGCTATCAAATAGAAATTAACTGTATAACATAACGTATGAACCCCAGAGTTTAAATCAGGTGTATATTTCAAAATACCTCTTGATTTAAAGGTTTTTTGACTATTCGTAAAATGGGACATTAAAAATGTCCCAAAAATATATAAGAAATATTTGTTATTCGCAGGCAGGCAGGCAGGCAGGCAGGCAGGCAGCAGGCAGGCAGGCAGGCAGGCAGGCAGGCAGGCAGGCGGCAAGCAAGGCAGGCAGGCAGGCAGGCAGGGCAGGCAGGCAGGCAGGCAGGCAGGCAGGCAGGCGGCAGGCAGGCGGCAGGCAGGCGCAGGCAGGAAGGCAGGCAGGCAGGCAGTGCATTGAAGGCCATCAGGCAGGCAGGCAGGCAGGCAGCAGGCAGGCGGCAGGCAGGCAGGCAGGCAGGCAGATCAGGCAGGAGGCAGGCAGGCAGGCAGCAGACAGACAGGCTAGGTTGGCAGGCAGGATAGCAGGCAGGCAGGCAGGCAGGCAAGCAGGCAGGCAAGCAGGCAGGCAGACATGCAAGCAGGCAAGGCAGGCAGGCAGGCAGGCAGGCAGGCAGGCAGGCAGGCAGGCAAGCAGGACAGGCAGACATGCAAGGAGGCAGGCAGTGAGAGGAGTTAGGTTGCAGGCAGGCAGGCGGCAGGCAGGCAGGCAGGCAGCTAGTTCATTGAAATAACGCACATATGTGTGTATCAATTTAAGTTCATACAAAGTATTTATTTTACAATTTTACTTAGGCTTTCCCCATTTACCTTTATAATAGCTATCAAATAGAAATTCACTTTATAACATAACATAAACCCCAGAGTTTAAATCAGGTTTTTATTTCAAGATACTCTTTATATATAGGTTTTTTTGACTATTCGTAAAATGGGACATTAAAATGTCCCAAAAATATATAAGATATTTGTTATTCGCAGGCAGGCAGGCAGGCAGGCAGGCAGACAGCCGGCAGGCAGGCAGGAAGGCAGGCAGGAAGCAGGCAGCAGGCAGGAAGGCAGGCAGGCAAGGAGGCAAGGCAGGCAGGCAAGGCAGGCAGGCAGGCAGGCAGGCAGGCAGGCAGGCAGGCAGGCAGGCAGGCAGGCAGGCAGGCAGGCAGGCAGGCAGGCAGGCAGGCAGGCAGGCAGGCGGAAGCAGGCAGGCAGGCAGGCAGGCAGTTCAGGCAGGCAGAAGGCAGGCGGTTATAGTCAGTAAGCAAGTCAGTAAGAAGGTAGGTAGGCAAGGCAGGCAGCGGCAGGCAGGCAGGCAGGCAGGCAGAAGGACAGCGAGCAGGCAAGCAGACGGCAGGCAGGCAGCTTTTTATTCAAATTCATACATAATCGATGTTATATTTTAACAATTTAAGCTTCATACAAGTATTTATTCACGATTTTACTCTTTTCCATTTACCTTTCTATAATAGCTATCAAATAGAAATTCACTGTATCACAAAACGTATAAACCCCAGAGTTCAAATCTGGTGTTTATTTCAAGATACCTCTTGATTTAAAGGTTTTTTGACTATTCGTAAAATGGGACATTAAAAATGTCCCAAAAATATATCAGAATATTTGTTATTCGCAGGAAGGCAGGCAGGCAGGCAGGCAGGCAGGCAGAACCATTTATAGATGTTATATTTTCTATTTAAGTTTATACAAAGTGTTTATTTCACGATTTTACTTCTATTTTCCCATTTACCTTTCTATAATAGCTATCAAATAGAAATTCACTGTATCACAAAACGTATAAACCCCAGAGCAGGCAGGTGTTTATTTCAAGATACCTCTTGATTTAAAGGTTTTTTGACTATTTGTAAAATGGGACATTAAAAATGTCATAAAAATATATATGAATATTTGTTATTCGCAGGTAGGCAGGCAGGCAGGCAGGCAGGCAGGCAGGCAGGCAGGCAGCAGGCAGGCATTCAGAGACATAGAAGGCAGGCAGGCAGGCAGGCAGGCAGGCAGGCAGGCAGGCAGGCAGGCAGGCAGGCAGGCAGGCAGGCAGGCAGGCAGGCAGGCAGTCAGGCAGTAGTTCCATGAAATAATCACATATCGATATTAAATTTCCTATTTAAGTTCATACAAAGTGTTTATTTCACGATTTTACTTCTTTTTCATTTACTTTTCTATTAATAGCTACATAGAAATTAATGTATCACTAAAACATTTAAATTAGAGTTCCAAATCAGGTGTTTAATTTCCAAGATTCCTCTTGATAATAAATGTTATTTTGACTATTCGAAAAATGGGACTTGAAAAATGTCAAAAAAATAATTAGGGACATTTGTTACCCGCAGGTAGGCAGCAGGCAGGCAAAGGCAGGGGCAGGCAGGCAGGCAGGCAGGCAGGCAGGCAGGCAGAGGCAGGCAGGCAGGCAGGCAGGCCGGCAGGCAGGCAGGCAGGCAGCGGCAGGCAGGCAGGCAGGCAAGGCGCAAGGAAGGCAGGCAGGCAGGCAGGCAGCAGGCAGCCGGCAGGCAGGCAGGCATGCAGGCAGGCAGGCAGGCAGGAAAGGCAGGAAGGCAGCAGGCAGGCAGGCAGGCGTTCGTTTCGGGCGGCAGGCAGGCAGACAGGCGTGAGGCAGGCAGGCAGGCAGGCAGGCAATTCAGAGGCAGGCAGGCAGGCAAACAGGCAGTAGGAGGCAAACAAGCAGGCCAGGCCTGAGGCAGGCGGCAGGAGGGCAGGAGGCGGCAGGAAGGAGGCAGGCAGGCAGGCAGATTGGGGCATGCAGGCAGGCAGGCAAGCAGGCAGGCAGGCGGCAGGAGGCAGACAGGCGGCAGGTATAGGCAGGCAGGCAGCAGGCAGGCAGTAGCAGGCGACAGGCAGCAGGTAGGAGGCAGGCAAAGGAAGAGGCATGCAGGCAGGCAGGCAGGCAGGAACGGCAGACAGGTTCAGGCAGGCATTCAGACAGGCAGGCAGGCAGGAGGCAGGCAGGCAGGCGACGGCGTCAGGTAGGCGGCAGGCAGGCACGTGCAGGCAGGCAGGCAGATTGTGTTTTGCCAGGCAGGGCAGGCAGGCAGGCAGGCAGGCAGGCAGGGCAGGCAGGCGGCAGGCAGGCAGGCAGGCGGCAGCAGGCAGGCAGGCAGGCGGCAGGAGGCAGTAGTTACCATGAATTAATCACATATCGATGTTATATTTTCTATTTAAGTTCAATACAAAGTGTTTATTTTCACGATTTTACTATCTTTTTTCATTTACTTTCTATACATAAGCTATCAAATAGAAATTACTTTTCACAAACCATTTAAATCAGAGTTCAAATCAGGTGTTTATTTCAAGATACTTTGATTTAAAGGTTTTTTGACTATTGGCTTTTTGGACTTTTGACAATGTATAAAATATAGAGGAATTTGTTATTCGCAGGTAGGCAGGCAGGCAGGCAGGCAAGGCAGGCAGGTAGGAGGCAGGCAGGCAGGCAGGCAGGAGGCAGGCAGGCAGGCGGCAGGCGGCAGGCAGGCAGGCAGGTAGGCAGGCAGGCAGGCAGGCAGGCAGGCAGGCAGGCAGGCAGGCAGGCAGGCCGGCAGGAAGGCAGGCAGGCAGACAGGCAGGCAGTCAGCGCAGGCAGGCAGCAGGCAGGCAGGCAGGCAGGCAGGGGCAGGCAGGCAAGGCAGGCAGGCAGGCAAGGCAGCAGGGAGGGAGGCAGTTAGTTCGCTGAATTAATCACATAATGATGTTAATTTTCTATTTAAGTTCATACAAAAAGTTTTTATTTCACGATTTACTTTTTTTCCTTATATTTCTATAATAGCTATCAATTAGAAATTCACTGTATCACAAAACGTTTAAACAGATTTCAAATCAGGTGTTTATTTCAAGATTCCTCTTGATTTAAAGGTTTTTTGAAAATTCGTAAAATGAAATTAAAATGTCCCAAAAATATAGAGAATATTTGTTATTCGCAGGTAGGCAAGGCAGGCAGGCAGGCGGCAGGCAGGCAGGCAGGCAAGGCAGGCAGAGCAGGAAGGCAGGCAGGCAGGCAGGCAGGCAGGTCAGGCAGGCAGGCAGGTAGGAAGGAGGGTGGAAGGCCGGTAGGCAGACGGGAAGTCATAAAAAAAGCAGGCATGCAGGGGCAGGCAGGCAGGCAGGCAGGCAGGCAGAGCAGGCGAGGCAGGCAGGAAGGCAGGCAGGCAGGCAGGTCAGGCAGGCAGCGGCAGGTAGGGAGAAAGGCAGATAGTCAGGGAGGCAGGCGGCAGGCAACAGACATGCACGCAGGCAGACGGCAGGCCGGCAGGCAGGCAGGCAGGCAGGCAGGCAGGCAGGCATCAGGCAGGCAGGCAGGCAGGCAGGCAGGCAGGCAGGCAGGCCGGAAGGGAGGCAGGCAGGCAGGCAGGCAGGCAGGCAGGCAGGGAGGCAGGCAGGAGGCAGGCAGGCAGGCGGGAGGCAGGCAGGCAGGCAGGCAGGCAGGCAGGCATGCAGGCAGGCATGAGCAGGCAGACAGCAGTCAGGCAGGCAGCATGCGGCAGGCAGGCAGGCAGGCAGGCAGGCAAGCGGCAGGCAGGCAAGCAGGCAGGAAGGTAGGCAGGCAGGCAGACAGGCAGGCCGGTGGCCAGGACAGGCAGGCAGGCAGGCAAGGCAGGCAGGCAGGCTGGCAGGCAGGACAGGCGGCAGGCAGGAGATGCATCGGGCAGGCTGGAGGAGGCAGCGGCAGGCCTGCCGGCAGGCAGGCATGGCAGGCAGGCAGGCAGGCGGAGGCAGGGAAGGCAGGCAGGCGCTAGTTTCATTGAAATAACGCACATATATCGATGTTATATTTACAATATAAGTTCATACAAAGTATTTATTTTACAAATTTTACTTCTGTTTTCCCATTTACCTTTCTATAATACCTATCAAATAGAAATTCACTGTATAACATATCGTATGAACCAGAGTTCAAATTAGGTGTTTATTTCAAGATACTTCTTGATATAAAGGTGTTTTGAACTATTCGGTAAAATGGGACATTAAAAGTGTCCAAAAATATATAAGAATATTTGTTATTCGCAGGCAGGCAGGCAGGCAGGCAGACGAAGTCAGGTGTGGTGCTAGCATGGCTGGCTGGGTGGCAGGCAGACCGGCAGGCAGGCAGGCAGGGCAGGCAAGGCAGGCAGGCAGGCATGCAGGCAGGAAGGGAAGGCGGCAGGCAGGGAGGCAGTCAGGCAGGCAAGGAAAGCAAGCAGGCAGGCAGGCAGGCAGGCAAGATAGCAGGCAGGCAGGCAGGCCAGGCAGGCAGGCAGTAGGCAGCCTACTTCAAGAAAATAACCACATATCGAATGTTATAACTTTACAATTTTTAATTATCATACAAGTATTTATTTCACAATTTACTTTTTTTTTCCCAATTTACCTTCTTAATAGCTAATCAACATAGAAATACACTGTATACAAAACGATAAACCCGCAAGTTCAAATAGGTGTTTATTCAAGATACCTCTTGAATAAAAGGTTTTATTGACTATTGTAAAATGGGAATTTAAAAATGTCCAAAAATAATATAAGAATATTTGTTATTCGCAGGCAGGCAATCAGGCCGGCCGGCAGGCAGGCAGGCAGGCAGGCAGGCAGGCAGGCAGTCAGCCAGGCAGTTAGGAAGTGAGGCGGCAGGCAGGCAGGCAGGCAGGCGGCAGGCAGGCAGGCAGCAGGCAGGCAGGCGGCAGGCGGCAGGCGGCAGGCGGCAGTAGTTCCATGAATTAATCACATATCGATGTTATATTTCCTAATTTAACGTTCTACAAGTGTTTTATGTTCAAACGATTTTATCTTCCTTTTTTTCCATTTACCTTCTATAATAGCTTATCAAATAGAATTACTGTATCACAAAAACATTTAAATCCAGAGTTCAAATCAGGTGTTTATTTCAAGATACCTCTTGATTTAAAGGTTTTTTGACTATTCGTAAAATGGGACATTAAAAATGTCATAAAAATATAGAGGAATATTTGTTATTCGCAGGTAGGCAGGCAGGCAGGCAGGCAGGCAGGCAGGCAGGCAGGCAGGCAGGCAGCAGGCAGGCAGGGCAGGACGGCAGGCCAGGTAGGCAGGCAGGCAGGCAGGCAGGTCAGGCAGACAGGCAGTCAGGCAGGCGGCAGGCATGCAGGCAGGCAGCAGGCAGGCAAGCAGGCAGGCCAGGCAGGCAGGCAGGCGGCAGGCATGCAGGAGGGAAGACAGGCAGGCAGGCAGTTAGGCAGGCAGGCAGGCAGGCAGGCAGGCAGGCAGGCAGGCAGGCAGGCAGGCAGGCAGGCAGGCAGGCAGGCAGGCGGCAGGCAGGCAGGCAGGCAGGCAGGCAGAGCAATCAGGCAGGCAGGCAGGCAGGCAGGCAGGCAGGACATGCAAGCAGGCAGGTAGGCAGGCAGCAGGCAGGAGACAGGCAGGCAGGCAAGCAGGCAGGAGGGCAGGCAGGCAGGCAGGCGAGGCAGGCAGGCAGGCAGGCAGGCGGCAGGCAGGCAGGCATGCAGGCAAGCAGCAGGCAGGCAGCAGGCGGCAGACAGGTAGGAGGTAGGAGAGTGGCAGGCAGGCAAGGCAGGCAGGCAGCGAGGCAGGCAGGCAGGCAGGCAGGCAGGAGGCAGGCAGGCAGCAGGCAGGCAGGCAGGCAGGCAGGCAGGCAGGCAGGCGGCAGGCAGGCAGGCAGGCAGGCAGGCAGGCAGGCAGGCAGGCAGGCAGCTAGTTCATTGAAATAACCACATATCGATGTTATATTTACAATTTAAGTTCATACAAAGTATTTATTTTACAATTTTACTTCTGTTTTCCCATTTACCTTTCTAGAATAGAATAGAAATTCACTGTATAACATAACGCATAAACCCCAGAGTTTAAATCAGGTGTTTACACGAAGAAAAGACCATATATTAAGGTTTTTTGACCTTAGCGCATATTAACATTAAAATGTCCCAAAAATATATAAAGGTATTAGGCTTTTTGACAAGTAGGCAATAGGCAGGTAAGAAGCAGGAAAACAGAGGGAGGATGGCAGGCAGGCAGGCAGGCGGCAAGCAGGCAAGAAAGCAGGCAGGCAGGCAGCAAGCAGCAAGCAGGTAGGCAGGCAGGCGGCAGGCAGGGCAGGAAGGCAGGCAGGCAGGCAGGCAGGCAGGCAGCAGGCAGGCAGGCAGGCAGGCAGGCAGGCAGGCAGGCAGGCAGGCAGGCAGGCAGGCAGCTAGTTCATTGAAATAACCACATATCGATGTTATATTTACAATTTAAGTTCATACAAAGTATTTATTTCACAATTTTACTTTCTTTTTTCCCATTTACCTTCTATAATAGCTATCAAAATAAATTTCACTGTTATAAATATTGGTGAAAAAAGAACATAAAGTCAGGTGTTTTTTTTCAAGATACTCTTGATATAAAGGTATTTTGACTATTCGTAAAATGGTAACCTTAAAAATGTCAAAATAATATAAGAATATTTGTTAATTTCGCAGGCAAGCAGGCAGGCAGGCAGGCAGGCAGGCAGGCAGGCAGGAAGTCAGGCAGGCAGGCAGCTAGTTCATTAAGATAACCATATGGAGGTTAATATTTAACAATTTAAGTTCACTACAAGTAATTTATTTTTCACAATTTTTACTTCTTTTTTTTCCATTTACTTTTATAATAGCTATCAAATAGAAATTCACTGTATAACAAAACGCATAAACCAGAGTTATCAGTGTTTTTATTCAAGTACCTCTTGATATAAAAGGTTTTTTGACCTATTTCGTAAAATGGGAAATTAAAATGTCCCAAAATATATCAATATTTGTTAATTCGCAGGCAGGCAATCAGGCAGGCAGGCAGGCAGTCAGGCAGGCAGGCAGTTTATTGAATTAACCATTTATAGATGTTATATTTTCTATTTAAGTTCATACAAATTGTTTATTTCAGATTTTACTTCTTTTTTTCCATTTACCTTTCTATAATAGCTATCAAATAGAAATTCACTGTATCACATAACGTATGAAGCCCAGAGTTCAAATCTGGTGTTTATTTCAAGATACCTCTTGATTTAAAGGTGTTTTGACTATAGGATTTTTATTTAAAAAACTTTGCCTAGAAACTGTAAGGGTAACTGCGTAGTATACAGTCGGCCCTCTGGGTGACTTTATATTAAAGAAATTATCTACTGGTGCTGTGCAGTGCATGCCTCTGCTAAAATCTATTTGTAAAATGGGACATGAAAAATGTCCCATAAATATATAGGAATATTTGACAATAGGCAGGCAGGCAGGCAGGCAGGCAGGCAGGCAGGCAGGCAGGCAGGCAGGCAGGCAGGCAGGCAGCTCATTGAAATAACCACATATCGATGTTATATTTACTATTTAAGTTCATACAAAGTGTTTATTTCACGATTTTACTTCTTTTTTCCCATTTACCTTTTTATAATAGCTATTAAATAGAAATTCACTGTATCACATAACTTATGAACCCCAGAGTTTAAATCTGATGTTTATTTCAAGATACCTCTTGATTTAAAGGTTTTTTGAAAATAGGCAGGCAGGCAGGAAGGCAGGCAGGCAGGCAGGCAGGCAGGCAGGCAGGCAGGCAGTGGCAGGCAGTTCATTGAAATAACCACATATCGATGTTATATTTACTATTTAAGTTCATAGTGGTTATTTCACGATTTTACTTCTTTTTTACCATTTACCTTTCTATAATAGCTATCGAATATAAATTCACTGTATCACATAATGTATGAACCCCAGAGTTCTAATCTGGTGTTTATTTCAAGATATCTCTTGATTTAAAGGTTGTTTGACTATAGGTTTTTTTTTTTTTTTAAACTTTGCCTAGAAACTATGGGGGTGACTGCGTAGCATACAGGCAGCCCTCTGGGTGACTTTAGATTAAAGAAATTATCTACAGGTGCTGTGCAGAGCATGCCTCCTCTAAAATCTATTCGTAAAATGGGACATTAAAAATATATAGGAATATTTGTTATTCGCAAGAAGCAGGCAGACAGGCAGGCAGGTATGCAGGCTCGCAGGCAGGCAGGCAGGCAGGCAGGCAGGCAGGCAGGCAGGCAGGCAGGCAGGCAGGCAGGCAGGCAGGCAGGCAGGCAGGCAGGCAGGCAGGCAGGCAGGCAGGCAGGCAGGCAGGCAGGCAGGCAGGCAGGCAGGCAGGCAGGCAGGCAGGCAGGCAGGCAGACAGGCAGCAGGCATGCAGGCAGGTAGGCAGGCAGGCAGGCAGGCGGCAGGCGGCAGGCGGCAGGCGGCAGGCGGCAGGCGGCAGCGGCAAGGCAGGCATGCAAAGCAAGCAGGATGAGGAAGGCAGGCAGGCAGGCAAAGGCCGGCAGGCAGCAGCAGCAAGTCAAGCAGGCAAGGCAGGCAGGAGGCGGCAAGCAGGAGTCAGGCAAGCAGGCAGGCAGCAGGCGGCAGACATCAAGCAACAGACCAGACAATCAAGCAGGCATGGCAGGCAGGCAAGCAGCAGGAATGGCAGGAAGGCAGGCAGGAGGCAGGCAGCAGGCAAGGCAGGCATGGCAGTCAGGCAGGATGGGTTAGGCATGGGCGGGGGCGGGGTGGGCAGGCAGGCAGGCAGGCAGACCAGAACAACAGTTGGCAAGGCAGGCAGGCAAGCAGGCATTCAGGCAGGGCGGCCAAGCAAGCAGACAGGCAGGCAGGCGGCAGGCAGGAAGGCAGGAGGCAGAGGCAGGCAGGCAGGCAGGCAGGCAGGCGGCAGGCAGGGCAGGCAGCAGGCAGGCAGCGCAGGCAGGCAGCGCAGGCAGGCGCAGGCATGCCGGAAGGCAGGCGGCAGGCAGGGA
>JABUQX010085761.1:0-16601 GCA_015478945.1 Trachelipus rathkii
CTAGTGATAATATGCTAGTATATATAGTAGTGTAAGTTGCAGCTGTAGCAGCTAAAGTAGAGGACATTATGTGTCATTTATTGTATGTGTTAAAGTAAGCTGGCGCAACGATTCGATCTGAATACCTCTTGTCATTTTTTTATATGATTCTGGTTACGTATTGCCGCGGCTCAGTGGAAATATTGGTGAAATATTGGTATTGTCATGGGATTAAAGCGACACGCAAGGTGAAACTTTGTTTTCGGGGGACTCTATTTTTGAGACCTAAGTTGTTGGATTGTCGTCGTTCGGCGAAACACTGGTGATAAATAATTGAATTATTATTATTATTATTATGTATTGGATTTTTATATATTATTATTATATTATTGATCGTTAGTAGTTTTTAAGGAGGAGGCTGTTGTAAGTGATGGACGCATATTATGATAGTAGTAAGTATGTTTTATCATCTAGTATAGGTATATATATTGATATTATATCAGTTATAGTAGGATATATACTATGGTACTATGTTTCCTTCATTCCTACAACAAGAGTTATTTGTATAGTGGAAACCTTAATTGGACTCCTAGTTAATTTAGGCTTATGTTTGAGGTATCTCCTTTAAAATTGTTATTTCTTGAGAACGAAGTTCGATTGTACAGAAAATAGCAATGTTTTCGTCTTGCTAAATTTTAGTAATAGTTAGGTTGTTTGGAATAACTGATAAGTGATATAGCTAGTCATTTTATTTAATATTTAAGAATTGTGATTGGGATGTCAACGCGTCATCTGTAAGTTACAAAGATTGGTATAAATTAGGTAAAATTATGAATAGGTTTTTGATCTTTTCGGCTTCATTCGTTATGTGAATTGAGTGGTGCATATATAAGTTGTAGCGGCCTTTGATGCCTTGTCTGCTTCAATTTATTATTTGTTATAGTGTCAGAATTTTTATATGTCGTGTAGTCTTATATTTATTTATTACAAAGTAAGTTGGAAAAGTGTTTTGAATATATTTATGGTTTTTTACTATCATTTTCATGTGGGAAATATGTGTGGTTCTGTTTCTTGGTAAAGCAATGTTGTTGGTAAGCTATGGTTCTTTTAATGTAGATGTGTTTATTTGTGAAATATCGATTGTGCATACTTGACTATTTGTCAAATGCTGCGTCGTAAATGGCGATTTGGCAAGTGCATAGTGGGTCCGCAAAGTGTTGCTATAAGTATCACTACAGAGGTAATGGGATCTTTACTTATTGGGAAGTGTATTTATCGAGAGATGGTAAAGAATATATTGGTCCAACAAATATGAAAATACGTTTAACGATTTGTAAAATTTTATATGTACAATGAAGAGTCATTGTTAAGTCACATTTGCTATTTTAATTTGTAAAGTAAGATTTGTTTTAATAAGGCTGAGATGGGGCAACGTCCCTTGCTTAGAACACAGCTTTATTTACTCTGCAGTCTGAACGCATTCATTTTGTTACACACTTGATAAATCGATGTGCTTGTGAATATTGTAGAAACATTTAATTTACAGATAAGTAATTTCATATCTTTTGTAGGTTTAGTCAGTCCCATAATTTTGTAATTAATAATTTGTTATTTATATATAGTTATTGAACATATACGATCTACTATATATGTTTTATATATATATAGTATATATAGTATATAGTTATATAGTATATATATAGATATATATATCTAGTATACTATATATAGATATATAATATGATATATATATATGAAATTAATTATATTTATCGCAAAATTTATATGACAACTATTTTCTTGTTGTTGATATTTATTTTTTTTTAAGACATTATTTTAACTATATATTATATAAATACTATATATAATAATATATATATATATATATATAATATATATACTATAACTATATATTATAGTATAATATATAATAATTAATAAATTACGTGTGATTAGTGTTAGTTCTATATCTGCGGTGCGCATGTAATTGCGATACACGGACATCCGCTACATTTACAATTGAATATAAAACCTGTAGTATATTTTTGAAATATATATCTATATATTATATATAAATATAATCGATATATTTAGTACTGAAGGTTCTATATTTGCAGTGCGCATGTAATCGATACCCCGGGACAGTTCGGCCTACATGTTCATGGACTTATAAAACCTAGTTTGTAACAGTAATCTCATTGTATTTTTTATATAGACGCGTACCTTTAACCCAGTATTTTTTCTTATTTTCCAACGCAATTCCCCCTTTTTCATGTAGTGAAAATATTCATTTAGCAACAACTTTTACAAAAAGACATTGGTTTCATAATCAAAAGGTTGATCATAAAACGTTCATATTCACTGAGTAAGAAAAGTATGAACGAACTGAGTTTCTACATAAGTAAAGAACTTCTGTCAAACCTGTTTGTTTTCACTTGAGAGGGCTCCGAGGGAAATGAAGTTGTGAGGTTTAAAGTTTAATTTATTCGGCATCTAGATTCTTGCAGCACGTAACGACCCCCCCGTCAAATTTAACAGAGGCCGTACATACTGGCTAAAATACAGGTTTCGAGAAATCATTGTTATTGTTTTGCTGATTGGACTGTGCACGGGGCGGCGCCAGGATTTGTCTTATACGTTGGAAGAGTAATTAATACAAATAATTTATTTCTATAACCAATCTGCACTACATTTATAATTGGTATACCTTTTCTCGGAACTATATTAATAACTTTTCAGTCATTACTTATTTATCAATGATTTGAGTGTAGAAACGTTTTATTTTCTACTTTATTGAAACTGTATGGACAAAACTGTACTGTAGTGAAATGTGTTAATAATACAGCTTAATGAAGAGTGCAACTTATATCTCATTGTTGATAATATGATAATTATGTTGAATATCGTAGTTTTTTTTTAACTGTCAATATCGTCGGATCATGACTATTGTTTTATGAAGTTAAAATCGTATTTGATTTTCTTTTTGCGTATTGGTGGAATAACAAACTGTTATTGAAACAATACTTATCGTTTTGAAATAGAGAAACACTGGAATAATTTAAGTAATTTATATTTTAATGGCTCTATAAATATTATCATGTATATATCATGGTAGCTAAAATTATGAATGAAGTATAAGATATTTCTGGCTTAATATTATAGATAGAATATATATTATAGATTATAGGTATAGTAGATTAGAATATATATAGTAGGTAGATATATGGTAGTATTATAGGTACGTATTATAGTAGATAGTATAGGTATATTATAAGTTACTTAAGTGTACGTAGTATATATTATGGTGTAGGTCTATAAATTTCATGAATGAAGTAAAAGATATTCTGGCTTATGTAATATGATTTTCTTATATTCTTATATTGTTTGGATAAGCTTTAAAGTTTGCAAAATTGAGCGAAGCGAATAGTGGTTTCCGGAATTCACAATTTTTCCTTTTTGGAGGTTCTTTACGGAAAACCTTTAGAAAATGTTAAATTTTGTCAAATTTTATTGCAGATTGTTTATATAGTATATATAATAAATATATAATATATATATATATATGTCTATATATATATATATATATTTAATATAATTATATAATATATATTAATATATATATATATATATATATGTTATACATTTTTTAATTTGGGTTAGATAATTTGTTTTTCATTGAGAGCTATCCATGAAAGCTAAATTTTGAAATTTTGGTAGAAAACGGAATTGTGATTCGTGCGTTGAAAGTGACCCTGTTTATTTTTTCAAATATATTTTTGTAATTTGGTTTGTTATACAAAATAAGTAAATATGGGCTACATCTAACGCTGAGTGTTAATGGAGATGTGTAAATCAGGAGGTTTAGGTGTGAAGGAGATCACTGCTTTATTAAAAGACGAGCGCTCAAGAAGTGTCTCGAACACAAAAAGAGGTGCTTGAGGAAAGAAATTAGACACTGGCGTTTGGGAGAGATAAGAAGGTTTGCCGCAGCTCTCGAGGAAAACAAGTTAGCGCCTTGAGGAGTAAGAGCGAAGGGAGAAAGCTAAGCTGGCAGAATAAAGAGGGAGAGAGCTAAGCTTGAAGCTGAAGGGAGTAGAAAAAGCCAAGATTGAAGCTGAAGCTCAAAGATTAGCAGTTGGCGGAAAAGGATCAAGAAGGCGGATAGGAAAGAGTGATTCAGATAAGCTTGCTGCTGATACGAGAACAGCTTCAACATGACGCAGTAATAGCATCACAGAGCGCTCAGGGCAGCCATAGTACTGTCCATCTATAATTATCGCAAATTGAAGCTTCCTTTCTTCGACGAAATGAAAAACGATATTGAAGAAATCTTTAGATGTTGAGACAAGCAGAGCTGAACGAATATCCTGTGGAAAAGCGAGCGGGTTGGTTTTAAGGGCATAGTTTCCTAACAAGCAAACGGTCAGTGTGTACAATAGAGATGGATGTTTGAAGAGTAGAAGAGCTATAGTCTAAAGAAGAGCTTTTGGAGTCCGGCCGGACGAAAGTGGGTACTGTGACGAAGATAGAAGATATAAAGACTCCCTGACGAAGAGTATAATTCGTAGGGTTTATTTAAGAGGAGAGTTATGAGCTCTGAAAAGAGTGGTTCAACAGCAGCAGATGTAAACACTGACACCCGTGAGGATCTTATTCGACATTTCTCGGTGGATAAGTAGTTTGAATACTGTGTTTCCAGAAAGAACTCGCCACTTACTGAAGCGAGACGAAAATAAAGATCCAAAGAGATAATAACGTTTGTTCTGAGGATACATCGAAGTCGCGATCGTTTTGAGGTTTCATCGAAGCATAATAAGTTCAGCCGGGTATGGGCGAACTCACTTAATCACGGTTGATAAATGCACACACGAGAAATACATTTTCGGGATCTACCGCCAATGTTACCTCAACCGACAAGGTTGGCATAAAAGTTGCAACCAAAATGCATCGAGAGCAACTAACAGAACAGCAGGATGGTGCGAGTGGGGGAGCGGCGACAGACAGAACTAGGTGCGGCAGGTCAGTGGATTGCCGAAGAATGGTGAGCACGTGCTGTTAAGTTCAAAGAAGGATCTCGCAAGAGGAGCGTCGAGCCCCTTCCCTATTTGAACAACCATACAAGGAACACTTCAAAATCTAAGAAACAAAAAGAAGAAACAAAGAGGCACGGTGGAACTCGACAGTTTTGACATACCGGCACAAAGAACCTCTGACACTTCAGGTGAAGAGTCCCGAAGCTTCCTGAAGTAGATGAAGGAAGGGTAAAAATATGACGAAATCGTCATCAGGGGCTACCTGTAACGTATGACGGTGAAGTCGCTAGTCAAGTCAAAACCCCCGAATATCGGTGCACGTAGTGTTGGGACGGGAAAAGGTCTGTCCCGGAGAAGGTGTTTATTGTTGGGAACAACATACAAAAACGGTTTGTGGAAGGGCGTACGGCGGGTGATTGAAGCTGCCGGCTCTCGGCTAAGTATCGATGTGGATACATCGTTATTACGTAGGGAGGACACCGCACAATTGCCGGAGTGTTATGATAGGGTCATCGGGAATTTAAAGGAGCCGGTGCCATCAAGTCAGCCGAGATCTGCGGCCTGGGAGTCCGAGCCATGGGTGTCGAGGTCCTGCGTTAAGTAGAGTCGGCCGATTCGAGCATAGATGGTTGCTGGGGTCCCCATCGCTTAGAACGCTGAGGAAGATTCACAAGAAGGGAAATCTGACCAAAAATCAAATTTTGGAATGGCGGAAGTTTGGGAGAGGAAGATGTTCTTACAGAGGGGAAGGCTCGTCACGGTCACAATCTCGAGACATCAGCAAAAAAAGATTCGAGCCCGGGCCAACCAGTGAGTTCATCAGGATGTGAGATGAAAGATCCCAGTGTTCAGCTAAGGGATGAAAGTGTTCAGGAGAGAAGAAGTAAAGTGTCCTGAACGCAGCCACTAAGGGATGTTTGAGAGAATGACCAGGAAGGACAGCTGTCCAAGAACCATCAATGGAAAGGCACAAGTGGGTCGTACGAAGGAGAGTCGTGCTTATGAAAGATGAAGAGATGTGAGAGGAGGCGATACCCGCGATCACGCCAAAGTCCGAGTAGGAAAAGGACAGTAAGGGTGGAGAAGAAAAGCACCTCGCAGAAACCATAATCTGCATGCAGAAGTGCAGAGGGTGCTGGCGAAATTATGAACGAAGTGAAGAACGATTGTCTCAAGAGAGAGGGAAGATGAAGAATTGATTTTTTTTTGGCCGCGCCCCTCAAATAGGCGAAAGGAAATAACAAAAAGGATATAGTTTGTGATTGTAGGCCGAACCATAGAGATTTAAGAGTCATCCTCAGCAGTATTAAGCTGGGGCAGGGTTCAGAATTTAGCGTTCAGGGATACCACACAATTAGTGAACAAGGAAACAGCGAAAGTTCAATGTGAAGCTTTAGGTGATGAAGAAAAGCCATGGTGTCATCATACTTTGGTAGTGAAATGCGACAGACCGAGAATCCCATGGTAATTGGTACAGGGTCGGTGAATGGGAGTTAATCTTTCTTTGGCTTTGTCCTGCTCGGTATTAAGAGAATACATCGTATCATGGACGAAGTTTGGATAATAAAAGAAGTTTAGTGGGAGAGATAGAGAAAGACACTCGGAGGATTCAAAGAAGGAATGTCAAGAGGTGAAAAACGAGAGATGTAGGAACTGATTGTAGATAGTGAGAAATATATGATGGTAAGAAGACCATCGTGAAGAGTCATCATGGCTGAAGGTTATTGGGTGCAAGGAATTCCGATAGAGTTAGCAAACGGTGAAGAGTGTCGAAAGAGGGGCACAGTAAAGACCAAAGAAATGTGGATATTAGAAGAAGTGGAGGAGAAGAGCAGGAGAGTGAGAACAGAAGAGGGTGGAGGTCCGAAAAAGGGGTGTAAGAATAATACTGATAGAGTGTGTGCCAGAAGAAAAATGGCGGCAAATAGTCATACAGAGGGGAAAATAAAAGCGAATAGAAAGGAAGCGACTAATTGTTGTTGAAATAGGATTTAAATATTTGTGACCCCGGCGGAAGCAATCGAATGAGCTCTTGGACTGTTCGTTCAAAAATGGTCAAGGGTTTGTCCTAATCCAGAATTTAGTTGGCAACAACGTCATGCACTGAGCCATGGGGTTAATCGAGATCGAGTCCGAGAGCACATTTGGGCATATCAGGAAGTCTCTACTGAAGAGAGCCGGGAGTAAAATGAACCAATTTAAGGATCACATTGACATAGCAAAATTAACCAATTCTGCTCGAAAGGCCAAAACTGTAGGAGAGTTCGACAGGTGTAATATATAACATTAATTCATTTATGTATTTTAAATAATGGCCAACATTCCTGGCAATACCTTCTTCCATTTTTGTTAGTATATTGTGTTAGCGATTGCAGCGGCTCATGAAAATATTGTCAATATGTTTATGTTATTGAATATTAGTTTTTAAAGTAAAATAGGTTTTCGGACTATTTGAAACTAACAGTTTTGATGTTCGTTCGCAAAATGATAATAAAATATTATATATGATTATATATTATTTATTATTAATTACTATTATTATTCATTATTATTATTATTATTATTCTTAGGTATGTATATTATATTTTAAACGAGGTGTTGTCAAGGATACTACAGGTCATTACTATAAGGTACTTAATTGTTTTATAATATTAAATAAATGTTTATGGATAAAATGCGAATAACTTGTTAGTGTGAACGCGACAATATATAAAGTGTGATTAAGCGTTTATGTTTCTGATTTAAACCGAAAATTGTTATTTCTTGAGAGACGAAGTTCGATTGTGACAAAATACAAGTTCTGTTCTAATTTTAGTAGTATAATTGTTTCTGAAATAACTGATAAGTTATACATCATTTTAATTTAATATTTTAAGAATTGTGATCGAGGTCAACGCGCGCTACTCTAAATTACAGAAGATCGTATAAATAGTAAATATATATGAATATTTGATCTTTTCCGCTTTCTAATCTATAAATGAGGTGTCATAAAGTTGGTAGCCGCTGATGCCTGTCTGAATCAATGATATTTGTATAGTTGCAATATTTACTATTCGTCGGTGTTCTTATAATTTATTTTATTAACAAATAATGTATTAATTTTTGAATATATATGTGTTTATAATTTTCAATTGTGGAAATATTTGGTTTATTTCTGTAAAGCTATTACTGTGTTGTGCATTCTCTTGTTTTGTTTTATTGTGTAAAATACAATACCATTCTCTTCTCTTCACAAAGCATCGTCTGTAAAATTCGATTGGCAAGTGCATAGTGTCCGCAGTGTTGCTATATATCACTACATAAGTATCTATATTGAATGTATTTTCGAAGATTAACAAGAATGTACAAATGACAAAAAAGAAAACCGTTTAAAATGAAAATTTATTAATCTTACACATGTAATACATTGTAAAGTCACATTTCTATTCTTTGAAAATAATATTTGTTTTTAATACTAATTGCAATCCTTGCTTTAAGAAAACAGGCTGTTATTATCACTGGAACTGCATTCCACTTTACAAACTGATAAATCGATGTTCTGTGTAATTATCTAGAAACATTTAATTTATAAGTAAACTATTTTATATTTTTGCATAAGTGTTGGATATAAAAATGTGAATTTTGTTTTATTATATATATCTGACATATATATATATAATGTTTCTATATATAAATATAATATATATATATAATATAAATATATATATATATATATATATATATAAATATATATAGTTTATATATATATATATATTATAAATATATATATATATATTTGGCAAAAATATAAATATAATTATTGATAAAGCATTTTGTGTTGAATTTTTTTTTTAAGAGCATAATATTAATATATTTATACTATATATATATATATAATATATAATAATATAAATATAATATATAATATATTATAATATATAATATATATATATATATCATATATTATAATATCTACTTAGTATTTATGTTTAGGTTCTATATTTGCGGTGCGCATTATACCGATACTTACGGACATCCGGCTACATGTACATGAAATTATAAAACCTGTAGATATTGTGGAACTATATTATATATATAGGTATAAGATATAGATATTATAATATATTATATAGTAATAGTATATATATATATATATATACTATATATATATTATATATATATTATATAGCTATATATAAATCATAACGTATATGACGGATGTCATATTTGCATGCGCCATGTATTAGCGAATACCATTGGACATTCAGCACATTTCCATGACTATAAAACCCATTTGTAAGACAGACATCTTCATTTCATTTTTTTTAATTAAATAATTTGCTAAAATTATCCATTCCTTGAGTATTTCCAAACGTGTTTTATTTTTTTTTTTCATTACCAAATATTCATAGTTATTGCCTTTAAGTCTTAAGACATGTCCACGATTCACAAATGATCAAAACGTGGTTATTCACGATAATAAAAAATATTGACTGAACTTTTTCACATAAGGTAAAGACTCGGTCACCAACTCGTTTCACTTAAGGTCCGCCAGGAGATGAATTGTGATGTTAAAGTTTAATAGTTGCATTCAATAGTGCAGCGCGTAACTCAATGTTAAACAGGAGTCCCTGAATACTGCTAAGATACGAGGTTTGAGAATCATGTGTTGTGTTTGCTGATTGACTGCACGGGGGCCGTGCCAAGGATTTGTGTTATACGTGGGAAAGAAGTATAGTGACAAATATTTATTATCTTATAAACCAATCGCACTACATTATATCATATAATATAGTAATATATATATTATATACTTCTATAGATTATATATAATATATATATATTATATAATTATATGATATAAGTAATATAATAATAGTATACATTATAATTTATAAGGGTTGACTCGTAATATTTAGTTAGGTAATTAGGTTATCCTTTGGTTAGCTTAGGTTATGTTAGGTTAGTTAGGTTAGGTATTCGGTTAGGTTGGTTAGGTTTAGGTTATGGGGGGGGTTAGGTTTAGGTATCCCCCAAAATTTATGTATTACGGCTAAGAATATTAAAATATACGACAATTAATTTTTGAGCTTTCGCTCCTCGAAGTCAATCACTTATAAATAGCCATATATATTAGATAAATATACTAATTATATATTATATATATATTACTATTATAATAATATAGGTATAATATAACTAGGGTATATATTATAATATATATATAACATATAATAGTATATATTATATATATTAATATATATAATATATAATATATCAAATATTAATAGTATATAAAATATATATATAGGGGTATATATAATCTATATAGATATATATAATATATATATATATATATAGTAATAATATTATATTATAGATATAAGTATATATAGTTACGACAAGTTCTCTGCGTTCAGATGGCAGCCCGCAGTCAGCAGTGTTTATCTTGAATCCAGTTGCTTTGTGCTTATTAAATATTATTTTTATATATACTCTAAGTTATTATTATCTTTTTTAATTAATTAAATTCAAAATAAATAAATAACATATGAACCTGAAGTAAATTGTTGTTTTTTTGAAAATAGCTTTTAAAAGCTAACAGGAACAAAACTTAATTTTAAAAAATTTTTAAGGCTACGTTTCTTATATAACAGATAAATCCAAGTTCAGAGAAATTTCCTCTTGTTTTAATTATTATTATGTATAATTATATATTATTATTATTAAATTATAATTAAAATTATAATTCAATTATGATTATAATTATAATTACTATTGTAATTAATATTTAATTGTTGTATAATATTATATCCTTATTTTATAATTATTAGTTATTTATTATATTATTATATATGATATCTATATTTTCATCATTAGCAAGTCATGAATTTCTTTAATAATTTAAATATCATCCACATATTTTTTATTAGACCTTGTTTTATATTATTTATTAAATATTATTATTATTATTTATGTTTTTTTTAATTATATCAATATTTTCATTATATAAAGTAAATTAATATCTATAATTAATTTTCAATAATTTATTATTTATAAATGAATAATAATAAAATAATAATAATCAATATACATAATACTAATAATAATATAATATATAAATAATAATAATAAAAAATACTATAAATATAATTAAATAATAATAATAATATAATTAATAATAATAATATAATATCATAAAAAAATAATAATAAAGATGCGACACTAACTAAATGATAGTCATATAAGAAAATAGTTAAATAATATTTAAATAGTGAAATATATAAAATTAACAAAATAATAATATAGTAATATTTATTTTATTAAATGAATTATGAATATACTATTTATATTATATTCAAATAGATAACTTAGTACCGTTATTATATATAGATATATATATACTATATTATAATAATTATATATAAGTAGATTTCCAGCCAATAGTTAATTTCAAGTACTCCCACTGATATAATATATACATATATTATATATAATATATATATATAGATTATGAGCTATATAAATAACGTAAGTAGTATATATATATATATATAAAAAAGATATAGTATAATATAGTATATATAGTATATGTATATTCATAGTATTATATATAAGTATAGTAGGGTATATGATAGGTAGGGATATATATATATTATATTATAGAGTAGTTTATCATATATTTAATATAGTACGTATATATATACGGTATATATATATACATTAAAAGGGATAATTATTGTATATTACATGTAATATGATAATATATATATATATATATATAGGTATAGCTGCGCTACCCAATTATAATCTTCAAGGTACTCCACTGATATATATATATTATATAGGGTATATAATCAATATATAGGATATATATATCTATATATAGGATAGTAATAAGTATATATATTATAATATATATATATATAATATATAATATATAATAATTATATATATATATGATATATATATATATATTAATATATTATATATATATATAAATATATATATATATAATATTTGAGGGAAATGTATATATATACGGTTATATATATTTTTAGTTATATTAATTAAGTATGGTATAGCTCTCTAATAGTGATTTCAGTAATTTTGTAGAATATTGGTATATAATAATATATATATATATATCTATAGGGTGGTATATATATAAGTATGGTATAGCTGTCTAATAGTGATTTCAGTAATTTTGTAGAATATCTTGCTAATCTGTAAACTAAAAAACTTCCTACTCTATGTTCTATAATATTATGCGGTTTAATAAATAGTATAAATATATAAGATATAATATATATTACATATAGTAATAATATAGATATCTAATAATAAATATTATAATTTATAGTTTTAATGATGATGTATGTTCAAGCAAAGTAAAAAGTTTAGCAATTGAATTACAGTCTTGGGCAATTCCTTTTTTCAATGACAATCCATATCAATACTACGCAATTGCTAATTTTAGATATAACGATGAGGTATATATGTGTAACTGCGTATACCTCATCAGCACGCCCAGCAGGAGAAAGGAGTGTGTTCGAATAAATCAAACTATCAGTAATAGAAAAAGGAGACGGTAAAAATATCTGTTTGATCGAATTTCTGAAATGTTGGTAAAAATGAAATTGAAAGAAATTGGAAATCAAAATCTAATAAAAGTTTCTTTACACTGTTCTGGCACCTTGAACGAGGTGTAGAAAATTAGAAACGTTTTAAAAATACTTGCATCTTTAATCCTCCCCACCTAAATATATACACAAACGTGCGCGCACATACACAATTGTGCACGCTCGCACTCACATACACACACACACATACATACATACACACACACACAATTTGAAATTAGCTTCAGAAAAGAAACAGGAACAGAATATATAAAAGGAGCGGAATTTATCATTTCTAAATGAAAGAAGTTTATTTCCTTCCTTAATTAAATTCGAACCTTATATATATATATATATATTATATATATATATATATATATATATATATATATATTATATATATATATATATATATATATATATATATATATATATTGTCTAAAATTAAATTTGGATAAACATAGACACCAAAGGTTAGATGGGGTCCAGTGGCCCCTTTCCTCACTCATTCTTTAGTTGCTCCAAATTTTACCGGCAGCCCAAATTTGTAATAAATTGGAGAATGAATGATTGTAATTGCTCAAATTTATGATTAATTGCCGCGATTGTTTAATTGAAATTTAATTATAGTGATAGTTATATGATGAATTATTATTTGATGATAATGATGATAATAATGTATGATGATACATGCAGTTTCAAGAGCGGAAGGTTCTCATGTCCACAAATCGCAAGATAAATAGAATAGGTTTACACTGGCACAGATAGCAATTAGTGATTGACACTCTAGATTAAAATTAAGTCTGTCCCATTCCTCTTGATAACTAGCTTCGTTTACTACATAAATGGGGGGACAACGTGTTCGTAATAGATGCAACATACGCTGTTGCATCCAAATTGAGAGTTCTAATTTGATCTTAAATCACTGAATGATAAAAGTGAGTTAGGTTGTTCTGCAGGTTGCATGAATTGTAATGAAGATTCATTGTTATATGCCTCATAATTTGAAGTTAGTCGATTTATTTTATTAAACACAATTTCTCACATCTCTCAAAACTTATTTCAGATTATATACAACAGTACATTTTTAGTTTTTAGTTTAAAGTAATATTGAATAATACAGAGCATATATGAGTATGATATCGGTTCATTGGCTTCTTTGAAATGGAGGCTGCTGAAGGAAGCAATATATTTTCCTTCGAGCTCACAGACATGTAGATTTTATGGATAATAATTTTAATAATAATCACGGACTTGACAGAAATATGTACTTTCGTCTGTTAAATGAGTAAAAATGGGTGTTTCTTATGGAGTTTTGTGCGCTGATTTCGAATTTGCATACTATTTAGTTGTAACGGGCAGGATATTTTTGTAATACGAAATTAAAAATTTAATATTGTTATAAAATGATAAGCTTTAGTTAATTTACTCACCTATATACTTCTGCAATTTAAAATGTGATTTTGAGACAATTTCTTACTGTATGTTTTGCTTGGGAACAGTCCTTTTAGTCCCCAACAATTAAAGTCTACAAAGCCAATCTGGATTTCCAATCCCCTGATAACGTTTTCGATAGTTGAAAAATATCTTGGTGGATCGCTCACCGTATGCTCATCGCTTTTGTACGCCTAGATCTGAGTTGATGTAGAATGTAGATATTTATTATATTGGCGAGGGGAATTATTTGTTTATTTTTAGAGATCATAAGACATTTGTGTGTGTGTTAGTGTCTATGGCTAAATGTAAGTGTTCATGTGTGTTGCGGTCTCGTTTGTGTGTTTGTTTGTTTGTTCTTTATAAGTGTGTCGCTTCGGAAACTAGTTCTTATAGTTGTCGGCCTTAATATTGCCTAGAAAACCCAGTTATGAACCTATTTACAAGGTATCTCCATTGCAGGTTTTTCCAAATATTAAATTCAAGCTTTTCCATCAAGAGTGATGGTTCTTTCCATTAGCTCCCTTATTGTGCCTACAAATATACACCTTTACATTCTTCAGACGCTCGCCTGATCCCTAGGTAATTTCTTTATTGTACGGTCGAAGACCCGGACCAATTTTAATCCATCGCTTTTGTTACCAAATTTTTTTCCATCTTAACTCACCCCGATTGATGTCAATACGGAGGAAGATTATAATGATTAAAAGTTCAGGTTCACAAGTTGTTGAAAAATTACATTTTCTTTCAGGTATTATATTTTTTTTAGGTCCAATTGCTTCTTGGGACAAAATGATTTTTGCGATTTCTGCTATCCACTCTCATCGAAACAAAAACAAAATTTAGTATCTCCTTGTTGGAGACCTAACAAAAGCTGCTATACTTTAAAGAAAAATGTAATATTCCAAAAATGCTGTTCGTATCGTATTTCGATAGCAAATTTTCATGTTATCGTAGTCTCTTTCATATGCGTCCACTAGTGCAAAAGGAGTCGAAGCTTTTCACATTTCCCATTCATGAAGAAGCACTGCTTTTTAAACTGAGTTAGAAGAATCTATAAACAATCTCCATTCCTTACGATCATGACAGTCTCTCCTAATTCTCTCATTAATGAAGTCAATCATCATTACCAATCACAGCTAAAATTGTGTCTAACCCATAGAAAAAAGCGTCGGATTCCTTCTTCGCGTCGCCGATATATGTAGGAAATTGTAGTTCCCTTCTCATAGAATTTCCCAACCGCTTTTAATCTATGCGTCCACTAGTTCTCCGTGTTTCTTTACAATGATAGATTCGCGAATAGATCATTGAGTTCATGCGGATGTAATTCTATGAGGTTCTTATTGACATTGCCTAATCATAATAAGGTTTCAAAGTTCGTCCATTTTCTGGACGTATTGTATAATCTTCCTTCGTCGGAGTTTTTTGACAGTGAGATTCACATTTTCATTGGTCATTGTGAAAAGCTCTTCGCGGTGGGGAACAGCCTAATAGCCGAAGGTAGGTTTGGATATTTAATGGTCCTCTTGTCTTGATTGTTATTCCAGCAATTCTTTTGTAAAGTTCATAATAAGCCCTCAATTGCGTGATCCTTTGGTTCCTCCATGCAGCCATACCATTGGAATTGCAATGGCATATGTCTTGGACGTCCTTAGTCCAACCACTATAGATTGTTACAGCAAGAGCACAGCAAATATGAGGTCTCAAGATTTATCTTGGATCATCTATGCTTAATTTCACAAATAAGTTTTAATATTGTTTTTTTTATTACGCTCTGGAGAAAATTTTTTAAGGGAGTAATATTGCTCATTTGGGACTTCAACGTTACCTTACACATATGTAACAAAATTTGTTTGGAACCAATTTTACAATTTCGTGGCATTTTAATTAGGGTATCTGATCTGTAAGTGAAATTAAACATTTGAACGTATATTGATATAGTATAGTATATCGATAATATATATATTGTGATATTAGGTTATATATATATATATTTTATTATTTATATTTTTATTATTATAATATATATATATATATAATTAATATATATTATATATAATATATATATATATATATATTCTATATAATCAATACAACATATATTAAGTATACACATATTTACTCAAGCGTCCAATACAACTGAAGGCAAATGACTCATGAAACGTCGACCGAAGGTTTGATTTTTATTGAGTTCGCCTAAACATTTTTTATCATTGTTGTCGGAGTGGCGTGTTATTTTTTATCTATGATTTTGTTCTACTTATTATACGCGTTATAATCTGGGACAACCTTTTTTTTCATTAAAAATCGGCAAGAAAATATGAGTTAATACAAAACAACAACATTTTGGCCACTCTGTGAATTATATTGTAAGTTTAATATGTAAAATTACAACAAAATTAAGCCGTTGTGCAAATTTGGAGTTTATATTCGTTTTCAGCGTACCGAAATACGTAAGAAACAGTTCATGATATCCACTTAACACAAAATTTTTGTCGTCCGTGTAATAAATTTAATAACAACAAAACATTAGTGGTATATATTGTCATCGATG
>JABUQX010085762.1:0-7500 GCA_015478945.1 Trachelipus rathkii
TATATATTATACCTATATACATAATACTAATCATATACACATAACTACTACCGTATCATAGATATATATAAATATATATATATAGTCTATATATAATATATATAGTATATAAATATATATATATCCTATATATATACTATATATATTATATATATATGATATATATATAATTATATATATATATAATATATGTATACTATATATATATATATAATATATATATAATATTATATACTAATATATATTTATTATACTATACGATATATATCAACTATATACTATGATAATACTTATGTTAAATAGTATGTATACGAATAATCGCATATATAAAAGTGTTTAAAGAAAGAACATAATAAGTGCGAAGGGTAAAAGAATGTACTCGCCTTCACTGGGATTGAACGCACCGCCAATGTTCGCGAAGCTGAGGACAAAGTATACCCGGTGCGAATTACAGATTGAGCTATCCTCCAACACCCAAAAAGTTGGAATTCAAGAACAATTTAAGCAACCGAGCTCGCCTTCAAGGCGATACCACTACCAAGGTGTCCAGCCTGTCCTATCTCCGTTCTTTGATATATGTAAGATGTTACATATTGCAGTAATGAATCGCAATATTATAATAAAGATTGCTTAAAGAAGAACATATCATGAGAAGTAAAGAATTACTGCCTTCTCCGGGATGAACCACCAGGCCATAGTTGCGACTGTGAGGACAATATCACCCCGGTGCGATAGCGATGACTATCTCCATACCCAAAGTTGGATTTAACGACAATTGATAGAAGCCAAACCGGAGCTCTCCATTCAAGGCGACATCACTAGGTGTCCAGCCTCCTGTCCCTACCTCTCGTATTCTTATATTGTTAGATGTTAAAATATATTGATAATATGCCAACTTATATTTAGATGTTAAAGAAAGAACATATAATGAAAAGGTAAGGAATTAACTGCCTTCTCCGGGATTGAAACCACCGCCATGTTGCGACTCCGGACAATATGCCCGGTGCGTTACGACTGATCTATCCTCCAACCCAAAAAGTTGGATTCAAGAACAATTATAAAGCAATCGCGCTCCGTTCGCAGCAGGACGACATCACCAGGTGTCGCAAGCTGTCTCTATTCCTTCAGTGTCTTATATTGTAAGATGTTTAAATAGTTGCACTATAATGCGCAATTATAATAAGTGTTTGAAGAAATATGAAAGAACGAGAGATGGACAGCTGGACATCTGGTGTATGTTCGCCTTGAAGGGAGCTCGGTGCTTTATAATTGTGCTTGAATCCAACTTTTTTGGGTTGGGAAGGATAGCTTCAACGACTATCGCCCCCGGGCATTATTGTCCTCAGTCGCATACATGGTCCGGTGGTTGCAATCCCGGAGAAATAGGCAGTTAATTCTTACCTTCTCATTATAATGGTTCTTTCTTTAAACTATCTTAAACTATAATTCTGCGATATATGCCATGATTTTTAACATTCTACATAGATATAATGAACGAGAGATAGGACAGGCTGGACACCTGGTGGATGTTTGCCTTGAAGGGCAGCTCGTATTACATTACTAATATGTTCGTTCGATCCAACTTTTTTGGGTTGGAGGATAGCTCAATCGTATCGCACCCGAGGTACATCTGTCCCTCCAGATCCGCCAGACATGGCGGGTTGTTCAATCCCGGGAGAAGGTCAGTAATTCTTTATACCTTCTCATTAATATGTTCTTGTCTTTATACATCTTAATATAATTGCGATTAATTAATGCAAGATATTTTAACCATCTACAATATAAAGAGAACGAGAGATAGGACAGGCTGACACCTCGGTGATGTCGCATGAAAGGGAGCTAGGTTGCTTGTAATAAGTTGCTTCTTGAATCGCAAACTTTTTGGGTTGGAGGATAGCTCAATCGTATCGCTACCGGGTTATAGTCCTCAGCTCGCAACATGCGGTGGTTTCAATAACCGGAGAAGGCAGTTAATTCTTTACCTCCTCATTATATGTTCTTTCCTTTAACCATTTATATATATTACCGTATATATATATATATATATATATATATATACACTATACAATAGTATATACTATATAATGTATATATAGTATAAACTTATATATATATATATATAATAATATATATTTGATACCCGCTATATATACATATCGGTACATATATAATATATATATATACGTAGTATATATATATATAGTATATATATATATATATATATATATATATATTATATATAATATATATATATATAATATTATATATATATAAGTATATAACGGTATATATATATAGTATAATATATTATATATATCACTATCTATATATATAATACTATATATAATATATATATATATATATATAAATATGAGTAATATATGATATATATATATAATAAGTATAGTATATATATATATATATATATATATATATATATATAGTATACTAATATCACTATATAATAATATATAATCTATCATATATATATATATATAGATACGGTATATATATATATATATCATATATAATTATATGTATAGTAAATATATATAAATATTATACTATATATATATATATATTATATATATATATATATATATCTATATAGATACTATATATAATATATATATATATTATATGTATAGCATACTATATATATATATATATATATAATGTATATAATAATATATATATAATGTATTAATAATATATATAATATATATTATATGTATATATATATATATATATATATATATAATATATATATATATAGTCAGGCTTGGTTAAGTACATTTTTGTCAACAGTACAAGTACATAAGTACTCTAAGAATTTGATCAAGTAAAGTACAGGGGTATCAAGTACAAGTACAGAGTACTTATGAAAACTTGCATATATATATATATATATATATATATATTATATAATATATATATATATATATATATATATATATATATATATATATATATTATATATATATAATATATATATATATACTATATATATATATATACATCATTCACATCATCATCATCATCAGCTCTTCCTCTTTACCCCAAGACTGGGGTGTAAGATGTGCGTAACATGAACCGAAAACGAAAAGTAGTAGAAGAATATGAAGCAAGTGCGCAAAAGAAAGCCCCAGCCTTCATTGCCCTTCTATAACATTTTTTTGAAGAACTCGTCGAAATCCAGAAAAATCCACGCTAGAGCTTCACGAGCCAAGCTTCGAACAGGACCCTCAGCTAGGCATCTTGTCAATGTGGCAGGTTCATCCCTCTGGCCCAGGTGGCTGACAACCATACCCACTCACAAAACCCCGACCATTACGTCCTATTATGCACCTATCCTTTCTTGCCTTCTGCCAAAAACTCATATTTCTCATACCCCAGGCATTCGCTTCTAAGCCGGTCTGCCAGCCGGTTGATTCCCACCACAGTCCTGCTCCCCCCTCACGCACTATAACTCATCCGTTTACCAACGATTATCTTGCCATCGTTTTCCACATCACCGAACCATCCTCACGTACTCTTATCAATTATCTCTCTCATTAACGCTATACACCCCTTTCTTCCACACCACACGACTTCTGAATACGTTCATTCTGCCCCTATTTATCGGAATTCTTCTCACACTAACACCACCACCTAAGATTGTCCATCCTGAACAGCATTCGCTTACTTTAGATCAATAGACCCTCTTATTCCAGACGCAATAGTCTCCACTACTGTACAAATTTTCACACAAGTTATTTTTAACAACAATACCTCATGAAGAACCCCAGCGCACCCAAGACTTAGTCGCTTTACATCCACCAACGATTTAATTGCACCAGCCACCTTTCCTGCCATTCACAACTTTCCTACTACACTCTGCATCATCCATTCCCGTTTCATCCAACATTTATCCTAAATATTTTAATTCAGACACTTTTTCCAGCTGCTGACGCCATCTAACATAACTTCAAACAGAGGACTGTCCTCACTCCACACCATCACCTTACGACTTATCTACGTTTACTTTCAAACCCCCTCCTCTTACACACCCAACCAAATCTCTACCAATTCTCTCAAAGTCTCCTTCAGACTCACCACACAAAACCAAATCATCCGCAATATAATCCGTTCCGAACACCACTACTCATTCCCTCCTCCATCATTTGCAAAATATACACAAGTGATTCTTCTGCCTCTTCTGGCGATAATCGTTCCATATGCAAATTGAATAGCCAAGAAGACATAACACAATCCCTGCCTCATCTGCTATTAATATAAACCAATCACTTTCAACTCTTCTATTTATTCTTACAAGCCACGCTTTCACTATCCGGTTATACATACTTTTCTGAATTTCAATTTACTAAGAGGTTTACCTACCTAAAACACATATACGTGACTAACACCTATACCATAGAGCTCTCCTATTAATCCTATGTCGCCTTTGGCACATTTTTCAACGGCAAATACACTTTTATCTTTCTCCTCCCCACTTTCAGCAGTAATTTGTTCCAATGTAAAGGATTTTGGATCCACACATCCCTACCATTTACTAAAACGCACCGGCCTTGTTCTTCACCAGTCAGTACTATCAGTCACTCGACCGCACTCTTCGAAGTCAACATACCAGCATATGATCTTCCTTACAACACCCCTCAATAAACTCAATTACCTATAATACCTCTGGTTTACCCTCATCCACCTACCACTTAATATAAGGGTACTATATTGCCTTACCTCTCTCCAATCCCTCGAACTATAAATACCCTCCATAAGCCGGCTTTGTTACACAACTTTCCAAATTCCAATCAAATTACCATACTCGGTTCGCCTATATACTTTTACTGAATTGACGACAAAATTTTATTCTTCACTCCTCATATTTTTAAAATCAGCTTAATTTTAAAACTCTTTTTTGACAGGGGCATACAAAATTTCGTCATCTTATGTTAATTTTTACAAAAGAACCTGATTTTCTGAAAACATTATTTTTGAAGAATGGTTCCCGGAATTTATAGTTGACTCAACTTTTCGGAAATTACTTTCAGCAAATTAAAGACAATCTCAGGCTAAATAACAGGCTTCTAAGGATATTTTGTATATGACGTTGCCTTTTCCGGGGAAAATCAGTTACAAAAATTCGACGTAAAATTGATGTGGATTTAAAAACAAACTTTTACACAGTTTTAACTTTAGATTTAGATTTTCGAGTGAAAACAAAATTGGAAATATTTTAAATTTAAAGAGAAACTCCCTTTACCTTTATGCTCATCAGTAAATATATTATAACAAGTGCGGGGATAATATATTACTGATGAGCATATATTATTACAAGTGCGGTGACTGCGATGCCACTACATAGGAAAGACAATAGCGAAAGCCTTTCTATACGTATTATGCTGAGTGTAATAAGCGATTAATTACATACTGTAATATATATTTGTGTTTCATAGTAAGCATTCCCACTGTTTTGTTTGCAAACCTCCCCCTTTCTTTATAAGTATGTAACGGATCGTGGGGCCCAATCAACAATAGCTCACATATGTTGAACATATTATATATTAATATATATATTATTATATATATATATATAATATATATATATATATATATATAATATATATATATATATATAATATATATAATATATATATATAATATATATATATATAGTATATATATCTAGCCGTTTTTTTTATTTTAATAATACAGTACTGTCTTTGGGTAAAGAAATCGGAAATATCATTGGATTGAAGGCATCACTTCTGACAATTCACGTGCTCTTTGTATGATTCTGCCAACCAACGCATATTAAATGTTTATGTATATATTACTATTACTTTTGTACGTATATGATGTAAGGAAAGAGCGAGCAAAGACTTATATAATAGTATACATGCGTAGTAGATGATATATATAATATATATATATATATATATAAATATATAATATATACTATATATATAATATATATATAATATATATATATTATATATATATATATTAATATATATAATAAAGTTTTATTTTAAAAGTTATATATATAAAATATTTTAGTTTTATTCGTTAAATACCATATTACGCTCAGAATCTTCAATGTTCTTGTATTTTTCTTTCTGCGAGTCTAAGGATTGCTTCGATTAACTTCTCACGTTGCTAAAGGATTGTAAAAACCCATACCCACCTACTGCTGCTTGCATATACCATATTTCTTCTAAATTTAAGGATAATACTATATATTTCTATTACTGTACTGTTTACAAGACTCTAATCTTAAGAGACGATCTGGAAGCCATGGAATTAATTTCCTTTACTTCTTATGCGATGTGTTCATATTTTTCGGTATACTCTCTAACTTTTTGCTTGCAGGCAACATGCGTGTTGTGGTTGGTATTTCTTGCATATAGTAATTCGTCTCGATCAATTTTACACTAAGAAGTGCTCAGTTGCTAAATGTTGTTTTCTGTGATTATATGTTAATTAAGTGTTCCATTTATTTCTTTATTTATTTATCTTCTGTGTTAACATCGAAGTGCTAAATATTTAATTTATTTAAATGTTCTTATTTTTGATATTTTTTTTCACCATAACCTAACCTAGGTATATTTTTTAAAGTTAATAATTGTGCTTGCAAATATCTATGGTGATACGCTCACGTGTACTCCTATGCCCGTTTTCTTTTACACAGCAGAAAGCTTAGCGTCTACATTCCGTCAGACGCGCAGGTATTTGAGTTGATATTTGTAGTAAGGTATTTCATAGTAAATTCTATTTATATCTATTATCTAAATAATAAATATAAATATAATTTATTGCATAATATATTTTATTTTGTTTTTTAAATATTTATTTGGTATTTCATATTTATAAAAGTGTCCCCACGATTAAACTTTGTATTTTTAAATATAAAATTTAAACAATGTGGAATGCTTGGTTAGCTAACAGCTGAACTCGTAAATGTAAACCATACCACCAATATAAATAGCATTTTTGATATTTTTGAATTTTAAGATTATTTTGACATTAATGCAAAGTCTGAGATCTAACTGTAACGCTCTATTGAATATTTTTGCTCGTAAATATTTTGTTTATATATATTTATGCTCATATATATATATATATATATATATATATATATATATATATATATAATATATATATATATATATATAATATATATATATATATATTTAGGCGCAATAATATGTTTAATATATATATATTATATATATATTTATATCTATATATATATATATAATATATTATATATATATTATAGTTATGATTTATATTATTATAAATCATATATATATATATATATATATATATAATATATATTATAATATGTTCGCGAATATATATAAATTGTAAATTAATGCATGCCGAAGCGTTACCAAAGGTGTTTATCATCTTCGTGTAATAAATTCCTTATATTAATATATTAATATATACTCTTAGATATATAACATTTTTTAGTTTTGTATTTTTGTCTTGTTTGAA
>JABUQX010085763.1:0-2500 GCA_015478945.1 Trachelipus rathkii
AGAGAGAGAACGTGGAGGCGCGCATGCAAGCGTCAAGGATGTACTGGCACGAGCAGACTATAGGACGACGGCCGAGAGGCTGGGGCAAAGGTGGTAGTGAGGAGGAATGCAAGAATCGTCGCAGGGTTGAGTTAGAGGAATAGGAGGCCGAAAGAGATTGGCCCTTTCAGTTGGAGAGTTAGCGAAGGAGATCCATCAGATCGAATAAGAGGAGGAAAGGCTAGATTTTACAGAAGTTATTAGAGATGTTTTTGGCAAGAGGCCAGAAAGATTTATGATAGTAGGAGAAACAGGGAGGTTTAGGGCACTTTAGTTTGATGAAAGCAGCTTTGCTCGTCGAAGAAAATCCCTGCAGCAACGATTTCTAGCTTGAATGAAAATTAGCGAGAGTGATAGGGAGAACAAGAAATTGTTTTTCCATGCCTGATAAGCGCTGTCTCTAGCGCTGAATGGGGCCAGAGAACAGGCGACGATCAAACCACTGGATTTGAGGAGAAAAAGAATTTTAGTCCGAGAGAAGGAATGAACCTGCTCATCGCCGTAACGATTAGGCAGCTCCCACGCTTTAGTGGGCATGAAGCCCGAGCGTTATGAGAGTCAAAAGCAGGTGCATTCCAATTATAGTTAAGCGTAGAAGCAAGAAGCGGCGCAATCGGCCCGATCAAAGTGGCAGAAAAAACGCATAGGGGCAGGATGGAGCTGTTGAGAGAAAGTAATTAAAGTTAAGAGATATAAGGTTGTGGTCAGATTTACCAATCGGAGCGAAGGTAAGTGTATATTATAGTAGAGAAGGACTAGGTGGTGAAACATAGGTCAAGTGTGTTCAAGAATTGGTTGGGACGATTGCCGGAATGCTGTGTTAGGTTCTTTAATGGTGTCTCCAGATCGTTGAGAATGCTGAATGATTTGGCCTCCTCCCCACACCTAAATCAGTATGAGAGGATCCCAACCATTCAGTGTTGTGTGTGTACATTTAAATAGCTTAAATAGAGGACCTCAGTATTTGGATGAGTAAGTATAACCAGTCTGGTGAGAGGTAGTAAGATATTCAAGAAAGAGTGGAAAATCTGTTCTGTTAGGAGAAGGATGAAGGTAGCAGAAGCACAAGATTTATTGTAGTAGAAGGAAGAAAGGTTTTGAGCCACAGAGCATCGAAGTTAGGAGGAGTTGCCGTGGATCGAAATATTCTTCGCCTTGTAGCACTACACCCACTTCCTCCTTGACATCCTCCCTCACGTTTTAAGTCTTTTACTTCCATATAACGAAAGAAAAATATATTCCTCATTAAGTATATAATATACAATATCATAACCTAACCTAACCTAACCTAACCTAACCTAACCTAACCTAACCTAACCTAACCTAACCTAACCTAACCTAACCTAACAGTGATTATGTTTTCTTTTATTCCACATTGATTCTTACCAGATCAGAATTAAGTATCTCAAACGTTAAATTTAAAATACCAATTCCATAAAAAAGAAATGTCTTTTTGAATCTCAAGGACAAATTACAAAACGAAAATTTCAATGCATGAAATTATTATTTAAGAAAATAGCTTCACTAATTGAAAAAAAAATTCTTGTAACATTTTTTATATATATATATTTTGTAACTTTTTTTGCAGTGTATTATTGTCATTACAGTCTTAAAATTTTATATTCATTTAAAGTATTTTACATAAAATGTCGAACATCCTCATCCGCATTCGCATCCGCATCCGCATCCGCATCCGCATCCGCATCCGCATCCACATCAAAGATTGTAAATATAAAAGATCTCTATCCGATGATATTAAAAATATCACATCCACGACATCACAAATTTATATAAAAAAAAAAATAATAATAATAATAAAAATAATAATAATAATAACAATAATAATAATAATAATAATTAATAATAATAATAATAATAATAAAATAATAATAATAATAATAATAATAATAATAATAATAATAATAATAATAATAATAATAATAATAATAATAATAATAATAATTTCAAAAAGTTTTATTCAAAAAAGAAAAATTACACTATGAAGCTTAATATACAGTGAAAAAAAACAGTAATACAATATTTAATTTCTGAATGGGGGCTACAAATTGGAACACAGTATTGTGTTCTTTGAACCGCAAAGATAATGCAGATTTAATAAAATTTAAGCAGTTGGATTTAGATATTGCAAATAATATAAAACCACTATAACAATTATAATATTTATCCAGTAGTTATCGTAACTACAATAAATACTATCAGTGGGAAATAAATTTCAATTTTTTGTCTATTGAATTAGATTTGAAAATGAATTATTATAGGTAATTTGTATGCGCTGAGAACAAATTTTTACTAGTTTTTGTTCTCTATCTATCTATCTATTATCTATCTATCTATCTATCTATCTATTTATTCAGTTGAGTATTCTATCTATCTATCTATCTATGGCTACCTATCTTATCATGCTATCTATCTATCTCCTATCTATCTATCTATCGTAAGA